>MBAC02004815.1:0-62977 GCA_001712635.2 Nothophytophthora sp. Chile5
CCTCCCGCAGTGGATCTCGCATGACACCAGATGAAATCTCAAGCACGAAATCACAACTATCGGCGCTGAAATCGTCGTGCAAAACGGACGAAGGCCGGAACTTGACTTCGTTTTGCGTTTGCCAGTGACTGAACTCCGAGAAATGCGACGGAAACTGGTACTGAAAGTGCTCGACAGGTATCAAACGGTTTTCGGTGCCATCTTCAGTCGTGTATGTGATTGTCAGTCCCTCACTCGAATCCACACAAAACCGAAAGAGAAGTCCTTTGATGCGGTACGACGCGAGGTATTCACTCGGGTTGGTGGTCGGCTGTGAATCCACGATGATAGTTGACCCAAACGTCCGGGTGAAGTCCCGATGCATGGTGACCGAAGTCGGCAGCGTTCCAATCGTTCTGTCGTTAATGCGGAACTCTCCCGTCATCACATTCAGCCAAACTCGAGAATCCCCACCACCCAATGTGGTGAATGTCGTCCACAGCCATCCACGGCAGTGGATTGTCCACTTTGCAGCAAGTTTCCCACGCGAGCTGCCTTTCCAGAGTCTCTCTATAGCAGTTGTACAGCCCTCCCGTAACACGGTACTGTCCAGTCCAACGCCGTATCCATTGTTCCATAACTCGACTGCGCACACGAGGACTCTGCGAAGCTTGTTGTTCACCGTCTTGGACTGGTTGTGGTGCCTTTGAATTGCGTTTAAAGCGACCACCCATGTGCAGATATCATCTGACGACTCCAACACCTCGCCAACGAAGCAACCATCCACCAAATACGTCGTCGCGGTGACCATGGCGATGTCCACGATGGCGTCCTTCTGCTTCCGGACTGTGTCCACGTCCACATCCCCCACCATCGCTTTCTCGTACCTCGACTGCGCCATCTCAATCCACTGAGCACCAACTTGTCGCGCGAGCCGGATCAGCTCGAGGGCAGACGCATGTGCGAGTGTGTTTTGGTCTGACATCACGAAAAGGCGAGTGGCGATGGTGGCAACAACGCGAAGAATCCCAGCTTGCTCCCAGTTTTTTTCGTGTGTGCGAAGGAAAAGCGAGATTTGCCCCACCAAAGCAGTAACGAATCGATCATTCGTGATTTCTCGAAACGCTACGCGCCGAAAGTCGCCCCCTTGCCGTTCAGTCTGCCACATCGTTTGCGCGACCAGCGCGAACACGTCACCGTTGCCGAAGGGCAGCGAGCGAAGCACAAACGCTCGGCAGAGATTCATCAACTGGAGGTTCACTCCGGCACGAAGAAAGCCGAACTCTTTGAATTCATTTAGCGCAAAACTTGCTGGGCACTTGTGTTGGCTCGCAATCAGTTCGGAGTCCACGTGAGTAGTACCGTTAACGTACGGCTGAAGGCTTGAGTGGACAGTCTTGAGCGTGCATGTAAGAGTTGTCTCAGCCCTCACATCAGTTGTGTCCACAAAATGACCCGAGATCTCCTCTCCGTAGCACAGGTTAGCGCCATTCGGCTTGATGTAGTCTTCAACGGATGCCATTTGGGAAATGCGAAGACTCCGATAGTGAGACTGGGCGAATCTCTTCGTCGAGCTCCGGAGATCATAGGCGAGAGGTGCGTGTGTAGACCGATGAGACTCAAGATCCAGATGCCGCTGCCACGTGGACCTCACCGCAATCTCATTTGACATGGAGCGATGAGCCAGTGCGGCCACATAGACCAAAACGTCTCGAAATGTTTTGACCATTGAAGGCGCCCGCAGCTCAAACACCACGATCAACTGGTCCGCAAATAGTTCTGGTAGTGGCTTCTCGAATATGTCACATGTCAATGCGTTGGCCTGGCGATTAATTTCACAACTCGCACACGACCACTGATGTTTGTTCCAATAGTCGTATGAACAGTTCGTTGCCTGGTACCGCGCCACCAGTTCGTCGTACGTCCCCTTAGCTCTGCCAACTTCTTGCCGCTTCGCACCCATAGTCGCCCGAGCGTCTCTCTGAATCTGCTTCACATGTTGACCAAATCCATTCTGCGTTGCGTAGCGGTATGCAAAGCATTCTTCAGATGTGTCTCCCGAAACCAACGACGGAAACCCCGCGTTCCTATTTCTCCCAGCGACGTACTCTTCAATCTCGTGCACAATCTCCATCAAACGCCGACTGGGAGCCAGAAGGCCGCTCAGAATGGACACGTCAAGCTCGAATTTGTGCGTTCCAATCAGCGGAAAAGATCGCACGGCAGCTTGATCTGCGAGCACGGCCAATCGGTACAGCGTGACAACGAGTCTCGAAAATCCTTCAGGGTCTTTCTTGTACACCTTGACAGCCTTTCCATAGTGGCTCTTCATCAGATGCAATGTGTCTGCCATCGAAAGCTCGCTGGCAGGAGTCTCCGTCGCCAAGATCCAGTTCTCAATGTCAATCAGAGCTCGACACACAGACCGAGCGTCGGCCGCGTTGCTCAGGGCTTCCAGAAACGCATCCAAATCTGAAGGCGTGGTCTCGATGGGTGGCTCCCAATCCGAGCCATCGGAAGTCAAGCTTTTGCTATCGCACAATTGTCGGATGCTATGGACATCATGCGCAACATCCTCCATACTTGGCAGCCGTAGCTCATCTAAAGCCAGTCGCTCCGACGTTCGCCCCACATTAGCCCACAGCTTATCGTGTCCCTCCTTCACACTCGCAACACGACCCAGACACACATGCAAGAGCCCTTGGACCACACGAGAGTTCGGACTTTCTTGCTCTAACTTTCTGGCTCGCCTGGCGATCTTCGCCTTCAAATTCTGCTCCAAGTCATTATCTAGTAGCTCCATCCCCTGGGCGAGCAGCTCCGTCATGTACCGGAGAACAAGACACTTATACACCTCATTTCCTCCACCTTTTGTAGTAGCAACCCAATGGCACACAGCCTTCACAGCAGCCCACTCCATTGAGCGAGTCCACGGGAGTCTCGAGTTCTCGTACGAAACTTGGTGGCGCAATTTCTTCACTAGGCTCTTCGCTCCGCCTGCAACTGGATCGACCACGTCGACACACAGCACGGGAAGCAGCCACTCAAATAAACGCCTGGCGAAGGGGGGCTCTCGGATTTCCTCCGATTCCACTCCTTTCTTCTTGGTCGTAGGCATGCAGTCCGGAAACGTCTTGCTTGCCAACTCCACGATCTTTTCCACCACTTTATCCACCACAAGACGCTCGCTGGGCACCTTGAACGTGGTCTGAGGTACGGGCCACTCGACGCACGCGCCCGTAAAGGCCTGTGCGTTTGCTGGGAGAATTTCGCTCGCATGAATCAGAAACGAATCGGTTTCGCACCTCTCGAATATCAGCAGCGCGTTCTGCCCTCTCACTAGAAACGGCACGACCTCACCGCTCTCAAGCTCGTTCAATCGTTTGCCCAGTAGCTGATCGCTGCCCTCCTCGCCTTGAAGCCGCGCCCACGACTGCAGCATTGCCGTCACGGTCGCGAATTGATCTCCTCCCATCGAATTCGCAGTCGCCAGCATGTCATCCACGAACATGCCGGCCTCCAGCCCCGTCGCCGCTTCCTCGTCATCTCTCCCAGGAAGGCGCCGCGGCAGGAAGACGTGATTGACTTTCGCCGGGATGGCGGCGATAGCAACGCTGCTAGAAGCAGAAACCAAAGACGCGGTGGTGGCCATGGTGTTGCTGGAAACTGCAGGCGATTTCTTCTGCTCGTTCTTTCTGGCCGAGCGAATGTTGGGGACTGCCATCGCCCGAAGAACAACAGATCTCCGCCCTGATTTGAGCAGTTGTGACTAGAGCTGTCAACGTTAAGCTAACTCACTAGTAACTTCTGAGACGTTAGCGCTTAACTTTACCCATCTTTAACCCCTCTTTTACTCCCCCTTTACTTTTCGTGGCAAAAATAAATTGGGTGGTGCACATCATGCATTCTTACAATACAAAAACGCAATCTTGGGCAAAATCTTTCTGCGGGTTACTGCGGTTAGCGAGCTGGAGGCCACGAGTCCGAGCGCCGTCCACGAGTCTGATCGCGGCGCCAGCGTGTCTGATCGCGGCGCCAGCGAGCAGGAGGCGGCGAATGCGTCTGCCCACGCGTCGGACATTGTCAATATATGCATCATTATCAGCAGCAACACTGCCATTACGAAGCAACAACTGATGTCGTATCTCCTCTCTTGGGGCGTGTGTTTTCTGCGATAAAGACGAGATCTCGCACCAACTCAGGAGCCAACGAGCTACGCTTCACCGTCACGACGTTACCGCTAGACGAGAATGCTCTTTCCGATGGAACACTTGTTGCCACTGTCCCGAGCCACTTTCGCGCCAGCTTGCTGAGATTTGGGTACTTGTGCTGATTCTCCTTCCACCACTGGAATGGATTCTTGAGTTTTTTCACGGTAGTGATGTCTGCCAAGTAGCGTTTGAACTCGTCATCACAGATCTGTTCGAGGGGCGTTTGGTCATCGTCAGAGTCGTCTGGTCCAAACATGTAGTTGCTGATAAAATCATCAGCTTCATGCGGCGTAGGAATAGGAGAAAGCATCAGTTCACGTCGATCAGCGTCAACGCGCGGTAATGGCATACTATCACGGACTAACTTCACGGCGGCACTGACAAGATCTGCACCAGCTCGCGGTTTGTCCTCGCCACGCAGATGGCTCATTTTCTTGGCTATCCTGGGATCCAGATAAGCCACCCACGCCAACTCAGTGGCTTCCAAACACGAGAATCGAGCGTCACACAAGCGTCGCACGACAGCACGGCATTCCTGCATCATCAGCAATGTTTCATCAACGTAAGGCTCGTTTCCAGCCGATATCGCATCGCTGTGAAACAGATCTCTTCTTTTGAGGTTCGTTCGAAGACCGGAAAGAGCTGGCACAACTAGCGGAAGCGTGGGGTACATCTGACCGCCCAATTGCGTAGACACCGACGCAAACGGCGCTAGCAATGTTCGGAGACACTTAATGGCTAGCCAGTAAGCATCTTTCGGGCGCGACAATTTGTTCTCCATGTCCTTGAACTCTTTGCGTCCGGCAGTAGTTGTTAAATACACAAAAAAGTGATTCAAAGCCGGTTGAAGCCGAATGAATCGCAAGAGCATATCCCAGCAACTGTTCCAGCGTGTCGGGCAGTCAACAATCAAGTTTATCACCGCATTCTTCGGGTCGTTTGAGATGTTCTCTTGAATCCTCGCCAAGCGATTGCGAGCTTTAGGGGACTTACGAAAATACACCGCCAGCGACCGAAAGGTTTGAACAATTCCACGCACCGTGTCCATATCGTTCTTCTCCAAGTTTGACAGCGTAGATTCGAGAAATTCACCCATTTCATCGATTGCGGCGTCTCGAAGGCTCTCTATTCCGGCTCGATCATCCTCGTTCAGCTCGTCATCCTCTTCATGCTCATTGGGAACGGTATCGGGTTCATCCGCATCAATTGCAGCCCAAACAGGACTTTGGGTTTGTGACGTCGACTTTTGTTTCTTCGCCAGTGCCCCCGATAAGACCAGATGAATTGCGTGAGCCACACAAGGAACGTGCTCAACCCCGAGCAGGTTTCCAGATGCCACCATGTTAGACCCAGAATCCCTCACCAACCGACAGCATCGCTCCTTCGAAAGCCCCAAATGCGCATAATGTCCTCCAGAGCTGCCGCTATAGATTCGCCATCGTGCTTTCCAGGTAGCTCCTTTACTTCCAAAGTCCAGTTTCGGGGCTGGAAGGATTCATCCACGTAGTGAAGAGTGAACGCAATGTAGCTACGAGCGTTCCTCGCAGTCCAAATATCGCTGGTAATGGAGTAGTACGAACACGATTGCTCGATTTCCTTCTTTACTTGCCGTCGCAAGTCTGAGGCGAGGAGGACGATGTCACCACCCAACTGAGTACGCTTCGTAAGCTTCACCTTTACCCCACCAAGCGTTTCGGTGATGTAGGTTACAAACGCAATAAATCCCGGATCTTCAACCATGACGAGAGGGCGAAAATGCCCTCCGACCCACCGTGCAAGCAGCTTGTTCGCATGCTGCTGCTGCTCAGAGCTGATTTCGCGAAGAGGTCGTTTCTTATCATTAGTTGCAGCATCGGCGAACTCATCATTGAGGTTGCGCTGGATGGGGTGTAGGGCATCGACACCACCAGCCTTTTGACGCTCGAATTCCTCAAGTTCACGTTTGTGATACTTGGTCATGTGCTGCACCACATTGTGGCTCGTGATTTGGAAAGGAATCGACCTTTTGCACTTCGTGCAATACGCGAACTCCGCGTGGTGGTTGGTCAGCTTGTGATCAGGAAGATGCCAAAAAGCAGCGCGAGCTGACAGCATCACAAATTGCCACAACTCACGTCGCCGTTGACGCCGCGTTTTGAAGAGTCTTAAAGGCGTAGACTCAAGCTCGCACTCGGATCGAGTTGCTGACGTGGCATTGTTGATGTTGTTGCTGCTGTTGTTGTTGCTGCGGCTGTTGTCGTATTGACAGCGTCGTATTGGGACTGAGTCTATACCCGTGTCGTTCGTGTTGCGAGGTACAGGCACAGCACTACGGGTTTCAAGCCCCTGGCTTCTAATTGAAGCAGGGGCGGTGAACTCATGCCGCGAATTGGGGTTTGGCGTCTTCTCCTGTGGTAATCGGAGTTGGGTTGGGAGCAGCCTGGTGCTTGGTGCGGTGCTGTCTTCGTGGTTTTCGGGGCTCCCGGTGGGATTAATTGCCTGAACGTACTGGTAGCTCTCGAGGTTGCGAGCCTGAGGCGGCGCAAAACCGTGGAAGTCCACGACCGTGAACAGCACCTCTGCTCTGATCAGCTGTCAAGGCTCCTCGGGCATCAACGCGCCCAGAGCTTCGAGCGCGATGGAAGGTTTGGTCATGTTCAGGACTGGCGCTAGCCGGGGTGCCAGTATTGACTCGATCGACATGTCGAAGTTCTTCCATCTTGCTGGATTCGCTCGGTTGCAGGAAGTGAGTTGTTTGCGCATCAGATGGGAGAAACGGCTTACTTGATTTAATTATGAGGGTATTTTCGCAATGGAAATAGTTAAGGGGGAGTTAACCAGCAGCTGAGGGGGAGTTAGCTAACTCCATCGCCGTAGAGTAAAGGATGAGTTAGTAAACGTTAAGCCTGTTAACGTTGACAGCTCTAGTCAGAATCCAAGAAACCCCAGCTTTGATCTTGACCATCTTGCCATCTGTAGCTTTATCTACAATCTTCAAATCTACACTCATTTGACATGTGGACCCATGCCATTCGGTACCAATCGTCCCCAGCAGGGCATCAACGCCGACGACGCCGCTTCACACGGCTCGTCTTGCCCTTGACAGCAAACAACGCACGAACTGTCGTAGCTCGTAACCACTTCAGCAAGACCGTCAGAACCCAACAGACTGCCATGTAGATTTCCGCTTCATCCGTTTCTCCTATCATATCGTGGCCGATGGCCAATATCCTGCCGACTCTCCCCCACCTTAAGGCGTTCGCTCTCTGACGCGCACCCAATATTAAAAAAACTGCTTGGCTTTCTCCAACGCCATCATGAGCGCCGCCTGCCAAGTCCGTGTCGTGCCGTCTCAGAACTTGAAGTGAATGAGCATGAGCGTCGCCGCCATACTGAGGAACACGTGCGACAGCGCATTGTGGTTGAACTTGTCCTTGCTGGGGCACCACACCAGGCCCTGGATGAGGCCACCCACTAGCTTCACGCAGTACACGAGCAGCTCGTTGCTCGAGTGGCTCCACTCCCAGTTCCACGTCATGAAGCTGGCAATCGGGCCGAACACCATCACGGGCATGAACCCGGCGAAGAGGAACACGGTGTGCATGCTGACGCTGGCCCACACCGCCAGCGCCGTGTACACGATGGCGGCCACGAAGATGATCGAGTAGGCCCAGGCCTCCGGCAGGTGGCGACTGGCTGCCAGCGACAGCAGCGCAAAGTTCGTCAGGATGGAGCAGGCCAGCACGATGCGCCACAGCACGTCGATCATCTGGTCCACGGTCGTGCGGTTCACGTTCACGCCAAAGATCCGCGCCGTCTGCACCAAGTGCTTCTCCTGTTTGTGGGCGATGTCCCGCAGCGCCTCGAAGGCCACGTGGTGCAGCAGGCCGCCCAGCGCCGCCGAGATGCCCAGCGCCATGAAGTACATGAGGTACCAGGCCAAGTCGCCCTGATCGTTCGACGCGAACAGCCCAATGTATACGGAGAAGGCGAAGCACTGCACGGCCAGCAGGTAGTCCGTAATGAAGCAGGCCGGCTGCGCGTCCCACTCCTCGCCCGTGGTGGAGCGATACGCCCAGAGCGACCAGTTCTCCAGCTCCGTCACGGCCTGGTGGTACGCCTCGGCCACGGTGGGGCGCTTGCGCTGCGTCACGCCCGACGACGCGGACGTCGACGTCGTCATCGGCTGTTGAAGGGGGACGCCGTCATCAACAGGCGTCGCGACGGCCGTCCCGCTCATAATCCACGGCGGCTTCCAGTCTAATTTTACTGACGCGGAGCGCGGCGAATTCGATACTGGAAGTCTCCGCTGAACACTCCGAGCCAAAGGCTTCCCGGCCGCTCGTCTGTCTGGCCCACATGGAGAGAATAATGGCCAATGAGATCGAGAATAGAGGAGTTTCAGCCAATGGGAGCGCACGAGGGAGGGGAGGGGCCGACTGGCGCGCAGTGACGGTGGTCGGTCAGTCAGTAATTTATCCACCAGATTCAGAGCCTGGGACGTGACGTAAACAAACCGTAGAAACCGCCGGTGTCGATCGCGACCAAGCGCCCTCTCTGTGCTCGCCAGTTGGAAGGTTCTGAGCGAGTCTTTTTACAGGAGACACGCTCCGATGGCGCAGTATTTATGCCGCGATCGTTATTTAACAGCAGCAAAGCAAGCGGTTCGTTCTGTGGTCTCTCGCTGCTCGCACCCGTTCCAGGAAAATGACTCAACCGTTTCTCGGTAAAATACGAAACAAAGAGAAAGGTGGAAGGGAGCGGTTAGGGCCATGACAGGAAGTCCTGTCATTTGATTGGTCAGCTCGGAAGAATGTTTTCAGCGAAAGATTCACTTTCGGTCAATTACGGTAAATTACCCATACGACGAAGCAGCTTCTGATACCGACACCCGCGGCGGCACAGCGCTGCCGCGAACGATGGCTGGTGTCGCCGCGAACGGTGGCTGGTGTCGCCGCTCTGGCTGCACCACGCCTCATTGTGGGGGCCCCATGCAGATTTTGAACGCATTACCACCCAACCAGCATGTGCAGCCTCCGCAGCTGCACCACACGAACTCTTCGCGCTCCTTGAAGATTCACAGCTGGGAATCTTCGAGAGATGCGCCGGACAATGCATTTGACTGGTTTGAAATGGCTACAAATGGTCGCAAATCTCAATTGCCTTGCTGGATTCCATCCATCCTAGCTTACACTTCGATCTCCTGCTCCTCCTCGGAATCTGACGGCGCATGCAGCCGCTCGCGGGGCGGTCCAGAGCGCCGCCCGAAGGTGCCCATCGAGATGAACCCGTCCGTGGGAGAAGCGAGTCCGTCGCCGTCCTCGTCGGTGTTGCTGGAGGAGAAGATGGTGGACATGGGCGTGATGGGGGACGCCGATGGACGCATATCCCAGAGCGCCACCTCATGCGTGAAGTCGGCGACCTGTCGATGCGGCGACTGCAACGACGCGTGGCTGGCGCGCAGGATGGAGGCGGTGTTGGGGTCGTCGTGCAGGATGGACAGCGGCAGGTCGTCGTGGTTGGCGTACACCTCCGTCCAATTGGAGAGGCGCACGTTCGACTCTCCCGTCATTGGTGAGCACGGGGTCGACATTTCACTTCCATTCGGTCGCCTCTTTGCTCGTAACCTGCCACTTTCTCGACGGACGACCACCGTCATGATGGTATCGACAACCAGCATCATGGCGACACTAAGCACGGCAATGCCGACCAGCAGCGAGTTCGAGATGCCTGATGGAAGTTCAATCAGCGACGTAGTGGGGGCGGAAGCTACTTCGTTGTCTGGAACGGATGCTGGAGTTTCATCTCCCTTTTCGGCAATGGCCAACGACAGATACGCCACGAAGTCGAAGCGCTGAGATGCGTTGATATTGCTGACTAAGATCACGTGCGCCATCAGGGAATAGT
This sequence comes from Nothophytophthora sp. Chile5, assembly GCA_001712635.2. Classification (NCBI taxonomy): domain Eukaryota; phylum Oomycota; class Peronosporomycetes; order Peronosporales; family Peronosporaceae; genus Nothophytophthora; species Nothophytophthora sp. Chile5. The sequence goes on from MBAC02004815.1 coordinate 10,077, forward strand.
TCCTTGAACTTGCTAGCACCAGCTCCGCTTGGAAAGCCGTCTCTTTGCCGTCCACGAGGCTGGCCTGGACGATCTGCTCTGGCGTGACGATACCCGCGCTCGTCGAAGTGTCCGCCAGCAGTGGGTTGCACGGCGCGTCAGCCTCACAGACGAACAGAGAAGAGTACAGAGTGGTGGAGCCAGTTGAACCATTGGTTCTGGCTGGGAATACGCTGGCACTTGTCTCGTTCACCGTCACTGTCCACTGTGCCGTTGTATTGGTCGGACTGGTGGACACGGCGGTGCTTCCTCCCTCATTTTGCTGAGCCGTGATGACACGGAGCTGTAGCGGACACTGAGATCCAACGCCATCGATGAAGACCTCCTGCCCAGTGAGGTCAGTGGCATCCACGCCCGCGTTCACGCCCCAACAGTAGGTCGTGTGTCCATCGTGCTGAAACTCGCCACCGTCTACCAACACAGAGATGGAGATGATTCATACACGGAGAAGCCATCATTAGTCCTTTTTGCTTCACAATGTCACACCACACAGAAATACCCACTTGCATCGATGGCAACCGCAAACGAAGAGCGGAAGCCCAGCAGAGCCAGATACAGCAACAAAAGCTCCACGAGCCACGCGCGGCGCAGTCGGTAATTAACTATGAACATGGCGAGCCCGAACGAAGCAAGAGAGCGAGCGAGCTAGTACAGCTTCCCGCTCAAACGGCTTGAGTTAAACAGTCCGAGCTTCACACCGCTCCGCTCACGCGCGGGCGGAGGTGCAAGCGTAACGTTAGGCAGAAAGCTGTGTGCTCGGCAGCGGGGAAATGCCGTTGTTGCCCGCTGGAAGCAATGACGACACCCGTGTGCCGACGACAGGGGAGTCAGCAGGCAGCTCACTTCTTCCTCACGCTCCCTCTTTACGTGAACCGTCCAGCGATCGCTCCGCGCCAATTCTTTCGATATCGTTCCGGGAGAAACGCCAACTTCAATGATATCCTTCGATATTTAATATTTGGCTTCGTTACAGGTGACCTTTCAAGATTTTAGCGGTGAATCCTGACAATTTTACCTCCGCAATACGATATAACAGCTTCTGAGGGCATCCGCGCAGAAATAACCGTGGAAAACCGGAGGATGCTTGGAGACTCCGCTGGAGTGGGAAGGCTATCCACGCCGGCCTCACGCAGATCCGCCCACATCAGCCAACTTGACGCATGCACCGAATTTCTAGCGCACGTGGGGTGGGGGCAACGTATGCTTTCGTGGGGGAGGGAGGTGTTAGCAAGTACGCGTGGAGCTGAAGCAGCAACCGCTTAAGCACCTTGCCGAACACCAGGTAGCGACAGCAACCAAATGAAAAAGCAACCACATTCGTCGATCGGATGGGTCGAGAAGCTCGCTCAGGCCTTGGGCGAGCCTCACTACGTTCCTCACTTGGAGCGTCAGCTTGAGCAATACGACAAGGACGAGCGCGAGCGGGAGCTGCCCCACCTATTCAACCCGTCGTCCGCCCGTTTGTCGCCAAAATCGGTGCGTGGCCGACGCGCTCTTCTGAAAGCGAGATGATCGTCCCTTTCCCGATGATATTCAAGCGAACGACCGCTGGCAGTCCCTTTTTCGAAGAAGGTTGGGTAGATTGACGAATCAACTAGACAGAGACGTTTGCTCGGACAGTAAAGCGAATGATCGGGGTGCTTTCTGCCTTCGAAACCCCGTCTGGACGGTCTGGATGAGCCAGCTCGACGTCATTCTGCTCATTTCTCCGTTCGAGGTGAACGCATGATTTCGAGACGAACACCAAGGTGGCTTTGAGCCCAGATGCTTCGCGTGTAAACGCCAGTAATCGAGGCTTTCGAACGGAAGGCTATTTATTTTTCTATGGTTGGATCCTCCTGTCGGTCAAGGTCTGGTAGCTATAGCGTTTATGCTGTCGCTGCAGCCGCGCCAGCTCGATGCAGCATCCGAGTGCTACGGCGGAGAGCACAATCGCCACCATGAAAACGGGTCCGAAGCATTGCGCTCCAAAGCATTTTTCAATTCCATCATTGTCGCGGATCATCGCAGAGCGCTGGTAGAGGTACGACGCCAGGGGACTGAAGAATAGCGGGTATCCGATGCAGTTGGCGAGGCTCACGAGTCCGTAGTTTTTGCCGAAGTGCAGCAGCCCAAACTCTTCGCGGATGATCACGGGGAATGAGCCAAACATCACTCCCTCGGAAAAGCCAGCCATTGCCACAGGCAGCACCAGCCAATTGACTGGCACGGTGAGAAACGCGACTTGCGTCATCGCCGTCAGGAGTGCCGAGGCTCCGGCAAAGTACGCGCGCGGATACCGCGTGAGCAAATGATCGGAAATGACTCCCGTCGCAAGGCGTCCGACGGTATTCACGATGGAGAAGAGCGCCACCATGAGCGGCACCTGCTCCATGGGCCCATGCAGTGACTCGACGATGAACGCCACATTGGACATGACCAACAAACCGGCGCCGATGACGATCATCACTGGCAGAAACAGCAGCCAGAAGCGCGGGTCGGCCAACAAGAGCATGCCAGTCAGATCCTCAGAGTTCTCGATCCCCATGTCCTCTACAGCCCCATCTAGCGCCACACCGGTGTTGCCAGCCACGAACTCGACGCTTCGAGACCGCTTCTTCTCGCCTATCTTAGCTTCAGTATGAATGGGGCGGTCGAAGACGCACCAACCGAACAGACACGCGGCCAGAAGGTAGCCGCCCACGAAGAGGAAATAGCCAGGTACGTCGTTGCCATGGAATCCAGCGTGGAAGACGAAGGCGAAGAAGGCGCCACCGCAACTGTATGCAGATGTGAGTGCAGCCATGACTTTTCCGCGATTGGGGTCACCGAAGAGCGCTTCGTTGGGCACAATTGAGGCGAAGATACAGAAGGCGCTCAGCAACCCGACCACCAATAACGCGCTTCCAATCGCCACAGGACTCACACTTTGCGGCACGTACTGAAGTGCTGCGAACATAGCACAATGGACTACCAGCAGCGCCCCTCCACTCAGCAAGACGCTAGTATAGGGTCCTAGTCGGTCGAAGAGCACCCCCGGGAAGTAGGACAGGTAGGAGCCCAACATGGTCATTGCGGAGACCGTGGAGATGCCTGCCTGCGACAAGTGCAGCAGCGCCTTGAGCTGCGCGTTCCAAGCCGACAGCGCGTAGATGGAGCCCACTCCCAGCATGAGTAGCACACCGGCGAGAAGGCTGCATGCGCGGCCGAGTGGCGTCGGAGCCATGAGGGAGCGAGGATGTGTGCCCTTTGGATGAGGTTGCTTGATGAGTGTGCGGCGGATGTGTGCCTGTTGATTGGTTGAAAGTGCTTCAACTCAAAGACAGAGTGATGGTTGTTTAGCGGCAAAAATAGGGTCAAAAATAAGGGAATACCCTATTCGAAGAGGATCGTCAGAATGTCGGAGGCGATGCTCGACCCACTTGCAGCAATGGAATTTATTTTACGCTTACGACGAGCTCCGCGAAGCTCGTCACGGTAAGCGTGCAAACTGTTGACGCGCCGCAAACTTGAGACTGGCGAGCAAGGAGACCACACTCAGCGTCACCACCAACAGAAACACGGGCTGGAAGCACTGGTCGCCCATGCACTTCTGGACGCCGTCCACTGACTGCGCTGATCTACTATACACGAAGGAACCCACGGGGCTGTAGAACAGCGGGAAGCCCAGCGCGTTGGCGACGCTGATGAGGCCGAAATTCTTGCCGAAATGCCGCGCGCCGAAGGTTTCGCGTATGAGCACGGGGAAGGCGGCGAACATGACGCCATCTGCGACGCCCGCGAGTGTGATGGGTATCACCAGGTAGTCGCGAGGAATGACAAGGAACAGCGTGTGGATGGCGCCTACCAGGATGGAGGCCAGGCTCACAAAGTAAATGCGAGGACAGCGCTCCAACACGCTGTCGGAGGCGATGCCAGCCGTGACGCGGCCACAGCAGTTGCCGACTGAAAACAGTGCCACCATCGTCGGAATTTGCTCCACGCCACCGCCCAACGACTCCACGATGAAGGCGATGTTCGCCATAATGAACAATGACGACCCCACCAGGATGAACACGGTGGTAAATAGCAGCCAGAAGCGCAAGTCGGTCAGGATCGCTCGGCCGGTGATGTCGGTCGTTTCGGCTGGCGAAAGATGAGGGACTGTGGCCAACAGTCTGGTGTCTTCTCCGACAGCATGTACGTCCTTTTGAATATGCGTTTCCGGAGGCATGAACTCGTCCAGTGCATGCATGGGGGGAGCTGCCACAACCCCGCGACTCAGATTCTCCTTTCTGGGTCGATACAGCGCGACCCAAGCCAGCATAAAAACAGCGAACAGCAAGCACGCCATGAAACGGAAGTATCGCGGTACGTCCGCGTCGAAAAAGCGCTCGTAGACTTCGGCGAATAGCGCTCCGCCAGCGCTAAAGGCCGCAAGCTCCAATGCCATGACCTTGCCGCGGTTCTCGGCTCCATACAGCTCTTCATTGGGACCCAGGGCCGCGAACACGCCGAAGTTGGAGGCCTGACCGAGCACAGCGAAGGCGATGCCAACACCCAATGGCGTCATGGCCTCGGGGATCGATGTCAGTCCAGTGTAGAGTCCCAGGTAGATGCCTCCCAGCAATACACCGCCCAATAGCACGCTGCTGTGAGCGCCAATCTGGTCGAAGACGAAGCCGGGACTCACGGAAAAGTAGGCCCCGAAGGACGCCATGGAGCATACGAGCGAGATGTCCGCCTGCGAGTAGCCCAGCAGAGCGCGCAACTGCGCGTTCCACGCCGAGATGGAGTGGTTGGACCCCACGCAGCCCATGAGCAGCAGCCCGGCAAGCACGCTAGCATGGTGGCGCCACTGGTCCATTGTCAATTCCTGAATGACGTCAAACGCCTCGAATTCGCGGCCGAAAGAATATCGTTATTACAAGTCTTGGTAAATAGTTTTGCTAATTTTCCCAATATATTTAAAATAATATTTTAATTGAGCAAAAAGTCGCCAATACCGGTAAAGCAAGAGATGAAAACACACCGAAAATAGCTTACCGGTATCCAATCACCAAATGGAGGAACTCGTATTCCACCGAGAGGCGGCGATCCATTGTCGTGGATCAGAGCCGCTGAGCAACGACCAGCTCGTTTGGTAAGGCTTCCATTCATGCTTCCACCTGAGCATGGCTACACGCATCGCTCTGTGATTTCAATCGTGTGGTCCACATCGGAGTCGCACGACGCCATCTGGTGACCGCCCCTATAATGCCAAAGTTGCACCAAGAACAGTGCATCTCTCTTTCTTTCCCGAACCACCTTGCCTCAACAAGCAAACGCGCAAGAAGTTGTTGGCAAGAAGGGGGCCACGAACAACCCTCTGATACGTAAAGGCAGAGCTTGCATGCAATGCAAGCAAATTGAAAGCAGTCACTCGAGTTGGGTGAGTATGCTCTACGCTGGAGCTTGTTGAGTGGCTTCGGTGCTTGAGGTAGCCTCAAACTGTAAGAAAAGGTGTCAGCGTTGAGTTCTTCCGTAATGCGTGCAACACCAAATTCAGTTTTAGCCTTTTCATTATCAGAATAAACAGCAACCTCTCTAAACCACAGTTAGGAGATGTCAACAAAAAAGATAGCTGCAGTGACGGCAATCCATTCAGAAAATTAAAATTGTTGACCTCGTTGTAACACATCGGTAAATATATTTTGGTATAAATGTATTATGACGGGTTTTGTCGTATGTTCCCGAGCAATTGCCACTTTGGTTTTGTTGATAGAAAAAGAAAGGCGCGTCATATGTGTGCAGAACATGTCCAAATACACTACAGTAGCATTCCGTTCAATTTTATTTTGTCCGTGGATGCAACCAGCGATGGAAGGCACCATTCCAGACATCGATCATTCGAGCAACCCCGTTTTCGCCAGTTGTTCGCGGTGTCTAATTTCTTGGCTGCGCAGTGGAGGCCATCCTCATCCATTAGCGTGCGTCTATGGTGTTTTGTCCACGGCTTGTAGGTTCGTTTAATGCTCCCTGTCACTATACGCAACTTAGTCGAAAATATACAGTGGGTCATACTCGCTACCTGACCCGACCTGTGTGTGTCCAACTAAATTGCCCTAGCCCTCATTACGGTGTGTGCGATCGTCGAGCGTGGCGAAGGATTAGAAAACCTTGTCGCCGCTTCACTGACTTCCTCTGTCCTAATAACTACCATCACATCCTCCCTGTCCAAACCGGAATGCTGCTTATCCGATGGCTCCAACCATTAATAAAGGTTAGCTCTACCCATGTTTACGATGCCGACCTCGCCCTTCTGACGTGGTATTCCGCCCCGTTTGAAACCCGAGCATAACCGAGCAGCTCTTCCCGCTTGGCAGGCCAGCCAGCTTCGCATCACTCCCCTTCCTTCCTGGGTCCCTTCCTTCCCCGTGAGCGCGCGTCTTCCTCGGCACCTTGAGCGTTGCGAGGGCGGCCATGAAGCTTCGTCGAGAGCGCCATGGCGGCAGCTTCTCGCGGCTGCGGCGTGTCTCGAGTCTGCTGCTGGCGATGACGACGCTGGCGTCCGCGAACACGGCGCCCTCTTTATACGGTGCGGAGGAATAGCTAGCGGCCGAGTCGAACACACGCCACGTTTAAAGCCATTTCGCAAGCGCAGCTCGAGCTCTAACGTGTCATTTCCCTATGCATACTATTCTAGATTACGACTACGACGGCAAGACGACCTATTGCTACTGGATGGACCAAGGCATGCAGGTGTCCAACTTCGACTTCGCCTACGTGTTGGCACAAGGCACGGACTCCGAGTGCCCGCTGACCATCGCCGTCGAACAGACCACCACAGGCACCATCTACCCGGACGACCAGGTCGAGTACGCCTTCACAGCCACACTCAACCTCAACGACAACGTGTTCAACCTCACGGAGCTGCAGACCACCGTGGCCGACCCGACCACGGGGCTCCCGGAGCAGATCGGCCACGCCAACATCCACACGTGCTCGCGCTCCACGGTCTGCGACATCTTCCGCACGGGCTCCAACCGCAAGATCTCGGGCCAGGAGACGTCCAATTTCACTAGCGCAGGAACCGCCAGCTTCCGCCAGAAGATCACGTACACCACCACCGGCGAGCGGAACGTCTTCGCGCACATCATCCTGCCGCCCACGGACTACCTGGAGGAGAGCTACCACTTCATCACCTTCATCACCACCACTGTGGAGGCCAGCACGACCACCACGTCGAGCGACGAGGACTCGGGGCTCTCCACGGGCGCCACGATTGGCCTCGTCGTCGGCTGCGTGGCGGCCGTGATCCTCGTGATTCTGGGTGTCGTCTTCTGGCGCCGCAAGAGACGGCCCGAAGACGACACCGACCACTTCCGCAACAGCGGCTTCGGGCTGCCGGCGTCGCATCACGCCACAAAGTCCAAGTCCCGTCTGGACTGGAATGCCGAGCCGGAGCCGCCGTTGCCCTCGAACATGTCTGGCTGGAAGGACAACTACCCGTACTCGCCGAACGAACGCACTCGCGGGCCAGGCCTCAATGCCAGTGCACTGGCCTTCCATGAACGTCTCAGCCGTCCACAGAAGACGGCGTCATCTTCCGGCTCAATTCGCTCCATGAATTCCCCAAGCAGTCGCGGCGGCGCGGATGCAACCATCGTATACAGCGGCTACGGCTCTCCATCCGGCACGGTGTCCACTATCAAACTGCCGTCGCAACGCTCCGGCAACTTCTCACGGAGCGGCCAACGCTCCTCCGGGATGCAGCAGGCAGATTTCAACCGTTCGCAGTCTTCAGTCTTCAACGACGGCTCTACAGTGTTCAACGTTGGCGGCTCGAGGGTGCTGGAAGAGGACAGTACCCTCGAATACGGGCGCACGCCCGACCTGGAGACCTTCGGGTTCGCGCCCATCGGCCGAACGCAGGCTTCCTTCGAGAGTGAAGTGTCGATGGGCACGTCGTTCGAGTACAACCACGACGACCATCTGGCGCAGCCGCCCTTCAACCCGTTGCTGAGCGGCTACGGCCGCGAGTCCGACCTATCCAGCATGGACGACGACGAGTACAACATGTACGAGCACCCGCCCCCACGGGATCGAGGCGACACGGTGGACGCCATGCTCACGGCCATGCCGGACGAAGAGGACAGCGACAGCGGCGACGTCCGTGGCGGCTCCGAATCCTCCATCGGCACGGTAGACTTCACGCAAGACGAGCCGTCCGTACGCGTCCAGCCGCCTGCGTTCGCACCGCTGGATGAGACCATGGCTTCATCCACCAGTGATTTCGCCAGCTCCAAGACCAGCACCGACTTCGCCAGCTCCAAGACCAGCACCGATTTTGCCAGCACCAACAGCAACACCGACTTCACCGGCACGGCGCGCTCCACCGGTGTCTACGACTTCGACGACGTGTCCTTCCGTCCGTCCGACTCGTTCGCCACTACCGCTGCCAGCACCACTGCGTCACAGGCGACTACAGCTACGACAACTACCTCGGAGCCGGCGGTCGACGCTCGGGCGAGACGCACGTCGTCCGACGGCGAGAGCTACGAGTTCTAGTGCGTCTGGTCTGCAAAGCAGAGGTAGTCAAGTTCAAGACGCTCGCTTTCGAGTGAAAGGAGCGCAACGGAACGCCTGCGGTATCTGCGGGATCGATCGCCCCAAGCCAGAGGACCAGAGGAGTCTATTATTCGGCACGAGCGGTAGGAAGGGCGAGGGCGACGGCAGCGCCGTAGCGTACTATGTACTGTTTTCATTGGATCTTTGCTCTCATTTCTCTTCTCGCGAGGTTCCTTGGTGCAGTCCCGGTCTTTCCATCGCTTGAGCTGTGCTTGCGGCTGTCAATATGGAGCGAGGAAGGTATTTAATTCAATCAAGAATCGCGAGTCAATTCCGTTCCGATCTGCTTTTAGACACACCCTCGCAGAGAGCCAACCGCCTCTCGATTCATGACGACTTCAGCGGAGGAAGCGCGCCAACGCTCGCTATAAATACGGTCAATGCGGCCCTCGCTATCTCAGAGCAGCGAATTCAGTGGCATGGCCACCTATTTGTTCATTTTCACTGCAGTTCGTTGCTTCGGAGACACGATGATGCCGTATGAGCTCGGCACGGGGAGAAAGCAGAGTGAGCTTCAGTATGGAGAACCTGCCATCGCCGCTTCACGACCGAGTGGCTCGGCTTCGAGTGCTGGCGGTGCTTTTAGTTGTCGAAGGTGGCGTCGTCTGACAGGGAAGCCACGTGTCCTGGAGACCAATGAAGATACCAGTGCTGCAGCTCCAAGTCACAAGCAAAGCGTGGTCGCGCTCGCCACTGCAGTCGTCCGGGTCCCCACCGCTCCGGTGGTGAGTTCTCCGCATTGGTCGTCGGCTGCCACGCCGTTCGCATCGCTTTTGCCGGGCGGGACGGTCGTCCCAAGCACTTCTCGCCACTCGGTGGCTGCTGCTGTCTTGACTTCAGCTTTGACACTCGACAACAGCAAAAGGTGGGAGCGCGAGATGGCCATCTGCGAGCACGACCATCTCCAGGCCATGGGCAATCTGACTGGGAGGATCTATGGCAATACGACAGCTGCGAAGCCTTCGCCATCAGCCAGAAGATGCAAGACACGCGAGAAACAACGTATGAAGGACGAGATCTACCTTCCAAGTTTGTGCAAGCCACGGATTGGCGGCCACACCTCAAACAACAGGATGATAACCTCGCCACCTCAACGGCAACAGACCATAGAGCCTGAATTTACTGTCTCCTCAACGCCCATGGGGATGAAGTTGCTGTCCTCGCAGCTTGACGAACTACGTGCGAATCTCGAGACAGCTTTACAAGCTCGTGAATACTCGGGAAGAACGGCATCCAAACCTGAATCATCGAGATTGTGGTGTCCAAAGCCACCTGGCACTGCTGGCACCGCGTCCTTCCGTGCCACTCGGCTATCAAACGACCATCGCCACAGCCTCAAGCAAACTGAGGACACCAACAGCAGCTCCAGTAGCCTCGAGACCCTTCTGCTTCGAGTGCTGGAGCGTCCAACCGCTGTTGTGGATGGCTACCTGGCAGACCAGGAAGAGGGCACCGCCGAGTCGGAGGACGCTAAACTCAAGTCCTTAGAAAGTGAAGGCTCCGCTGACTGTGAGGACGACTTACTCCAGTTGCTTAGTGCTCTCGAATCACTGGAAGCGCCTTCGAACCCTCCCACCGGGAGCGATTTCCAGCCCAGCGACGCCGGCGCTTGACGATCCGTCCAATTATACGCCAAGTGGGGAGTCGCAGCTCGGAAATTGGATGGCGACGGAAGAGCGCGATGAGTCACGCCCAGCAGTTTGGCGTCCGACTGCGACTGCCACCGCCGTGCGCCACTCGAAGAAGCCTCCGAGTGCGTACGACTATTACCAGAAGCTGGTCCGCGACTTCGCGTCGCTGGAGCACGAGCTGCAGAGCCACGAGGTGGCGCAGGGAGAATTACAGGCGCGACTTGACCGCGCTCGAGCGACCACTCGCGCATCCGAGACCCAACAGCTCGAAGCACAGCGCGTTCAATGGGAGCGTGACCGGGACTGCCAGCTTGACGCCGTCGTACAGCAGAGCACTACGCTGGACGCCTTGCAGGCTGAGACGGAGGCGTTGGCTGCCCAGGAACTGCGGTTACTGGCCGAGATGGAGGTGCTACGCGAGCGGCAGCAAGAGACCAACGAGACTGATACCCGACGTCTTCGTAGGCTCGTGCATGAACGCACTACGCTGTTGGAAGATGAGCTGGCCAAGGGCAAGTCGGATCTGGACTACATCGCTCAGGTCGTTTTCACCACACGTCGTCAGGAGCTCAATCACAAAACCCAGCGAGCGGCTGACAAGACCTCGTCGATCTCGACAGTGCAGACGCTCGTGGACGGCGTCCAGCAGCGTCGTCGTCAAGAATTTGACGCCGCAGAAGTCAATTTCCAGGAGCGGATGCGCTCCTTCCAGCGTGAGAAGGACGCGTTGGCCATGAAGGCGAAGGAGCTGCGCGTCACCAAGCAACGTGCGCTGAAGATCCTCTCGCAGAACCAACAGGAAGCCATCAAAGGCTTCTTCGATGCTGTACCAGCCGCCGACAAGCGGGAGGAGGCGATGGCACCCGCTCCATCGCTGGACTTTGGTGAGATCCTACAGTCGCTTAATCAGAGCGGCGTGCAGGTAGAACACATCCAGAGTCTGGACTCGAGCAGGGACTCGGGGCGACGCGACCTCGCGGATGGATTGCAGGCAGCGCGTGCTATCTTGGACCAGGGTCCGGGGCGTATGGAGGGTATAGAGAAGCAGCTTCTTGACCGGAAGAAAGAGGCACTGAAGTTGGGAATCGTCGTGGAGCGCCTTGACTTCAGATCTACCGGATATGACGGAGGATTCAGAATCGAATCCTATTCGCCACGTCAAGTTGAAGTTGTCTACTTCCTCCGGGGGCTCATATTCGGGTGGATGGACGCAGCAGTTATCGAAGCCAGCGCTCAGCCGAACAGAGAGCTCCTGGAAATGGAGGTACTGAGTTGGCAGGCCACTCACTCGAATGTAGAACAGGACCGCCAACGCGAGAGTACCCAGCAGTACGCTCAGAAACTCCTTGGGAGCCTGGTGAGTGAGGTTATTGTCGAGATCGCCGAGGATATCCGGCTGGAGTTCCAGGCCTCCGCCCACCGCGTCCGCGGCGTCTTCACCAACGTTTTCGACCACGTCTTCTTCGTGCCATCCAACGAAAAGCCAACAGCAGCAAAAGCCAAAACGACGCCGGTCAAGCCTCCAGCACTGCAAGTCCCCAGCCAGCCCACACTCCGGTCGACTCTGTTCGCCACTTCTTTCGAGCACATGAAGACGCTTCGAAGTCAACGAAATGACTCAAAAGCCACCATGCGTTTGCATCAGCGCTCTCAGTCAATGCTGCGACAGCCAATGGAAGCTGCTGTGTCGCCTCCATCCGCTGTCGAGAGTCCTGGGAAGAAGTTGTTTGGATTATTCAACTCATCGCAAAACTCAAAGGCTACGTCAGCCCCAGCAGTGCAGCCACTCAGGCCGAAGCCTGCCACCCCCAAGCCACAGGAAGGCGACTTCACCCCTCTGCTCACTTCTGATGCAACCTGCTCCCCACCTTTAGCAGCTCGACAGGCCCTGGCATTCTGGGAGAACGAACCGACGCTCCGTCTGCGGACGATCACGGCGCCTTCGTCTGTTGGTTTCTGTTCGTGCGTGCAGCTGTCTTCGAACGGCGATCTGCTGGTCTGCGGCACCATGGAAGGCGTGCTCGTGTTGTGGGACCTTCTCCAGGATCCGCCAGCGATACTGCGACTCTGGTCGCCGCCCAAAGCGCCTCCATCGCGATTCATCCACGTAGCTCTCAGCGTCGACGCGCAGCTCGTAGTAGCGTTCAACAAACGCAAGACAGTGAGCGTCTTCGCCGTGAACCCGACACCAAGTCAGCCCAAATCCAATGCTAAAGTGAAGCCCAAGCCTGTAGTGCACTCCGACGACTGTTTCCCCGCCGGTTCTGTCAAGTACAAGCCGCGCAACCTCGAGATCCTGATGGAGCTCTCCGCGTCCGAGGTGCTCGCGCAACCTCCTTTCACGTTGGAATTGCAGGAACGCGCGCCGGCTGTTGTTGCCAAGGCTTTGTCGACCGACTGGACGCCTCCAGAGTTGAGTTGCTCGAGCTTCTTCGTGTCTTTTTCGCTGCTGGGTCTCACCACTCGAGATGTCAGCGTGTTGTGCGGGACCTCCGCAGGCGACCTGCTGAAATTCAACGTGCAATCCCAGCGGAACAGCGGTTCTGTGGCACTACCGCATGGGATCCAGGCGACCTTCGACGCTCCAGGACCCGAAGACGTCGAGCCACTCAACACCAGTTCCATCCGACGCGAATTCTTCCGCGGCCATCAACAGACGGTGCTCTTCGCTTCGTGCATCCAGCGGAAAAGCGATGAGAGCGGCAAGTTCAGACCCACTGAGATCCTGAGCGTGGACCAGGAAGCCAACGTGTGTCTCTGGGAGTACAGCGCCGCTCGGTTCGTCGGTTTTGGTTGGTTCGAGCCCACACAAAACCTGCGGTTGGACCTCCAGAGCGTAAGTTCCGACCTCCCGTCCTCGACGACTGCACCTACTAAGCCCAGACGTCTGTCTGCTCCATCTGAGCCTCCTGTCCCCACGACGGTGAAGGGCGAGATGCTGCAGATTGCACTCACGCCGGATGATACGTCGCTGGTATGCATGATTTACTTCGCCGACCCGACCAAGAAGACAACAGCAGGCACTCTCCGCTTCTTGCAGCTTATCACCGCCTCCATGCGTCTCTCGCCAGTGCGATTGGACGTGGGCTTCCCTGAAGGCAGCACTACGCCTCGATTCGCTCTCACCTCTTCGTTCCTGCTGTTGCTGCTGAATAACCGCGTCCACGTGTATGCACTGCATACTGGAAAGGAAGTGCGTGAGCCTATTGAGCTGTCACCGCAAGGTCAGCAACAGGTCTCTTACAACAGCATCACCAGCGCCACGAACTCCAGCTCCAGGGTCGACGTGAAAGCTACGAGCCGAAGGGGAAGGAGACGAAGAGATGACATAACTGAGCTGCACTTCGTTGTGGCCAGCAGCCAGCACGCGCGTCTTCTGGTGCATTCATTCGCCGCTACAAGTCCACGAAGCAGTCGTAGTCCAGAGAAAGAGGCACGGATCGACAGAAAGCGCTGAAGCAAACGCCCAAATGGGAGGGAAGCAGCTTTTACCATGCATACTACGTTGCTGAGGCACTTGCTAGTCCCTTGCAACCCTCGATGGCGACTCGACTGACCACTTGGTAAGACGACACGATTCCACCAATGCCGGCGTCTCCGCGTGTTGTCCAAGGAAGGCGCTGGCTTTGAGACGTCGGACACACTCACCGACATCCAGAGGAGTGGCGTCTTCCTCCGCGTTAACTAAGAAGAAGACGGTGTTACTGGGCAACGACAAACGCAAGCTGCCGCTCGGAAACGCGTTACCCAGACGCGTCTCCACGCTCTCTAACGCTTGCTCGGACTCTGTGATCACGTTGAGTGCCAGTATTCCATGCGGCACAAGCAGACGCTTCGCTGTCGACAGAAAATCTGCTTCTAGCATTGCAAGTGGCGGCGCACGTACACCCTCGTGACTCTCACCAGCTTCGACGTCCACCACCACGAGGTCGAACGCTGAGGTCTCCGCTTGCTCAGCCAGGAAGGTTTCACCCGTTTGCTCATGCACCACGAGCCTCTTGTCGCACTGCAAAGCTGTCTGCACCCCGAAGAAGCGCTGCGCAATGATGTTCACCTCAGCGCTAGGCTCGACAGCATCCACCTGACCGAGGTCATGTGGCTGAAGGTGCTCCAGCAGGAACAGTGGCAGTGTACAGGCTCCAGCGCCCAGTACGGCGACTCGGAGCGGCGGCATCGACTGATCGCGCTGCGATAGCCAGGCCAGAGGCATACAGAGCGCACGGTGCACGTCAAGCGCCAGCGTACTCCGGTCAAACGTCGGCTCTAACTCCGTGCTTGAGTTTGAGGACTGCAGCGCCAACTCGCTCTGCGTCAAGTGCAGACGGTCGTTGAACACGAAGCTGCGAACAGGTGAGGCGCCTGCGAAGAAGGAGTCCAACACTGTGACCTGGTCGTCGCGGTACACGATTCGTCGCGAGGCGTTGGCGAAGAGCTCGGCCTTGTACTGCGCCACAAAATCCGGCTCCACCTCGCTCAGGTCGCGCAGCATTTCGGAAAGCTCATCGTACGTGAAGTTCTCGCCCGATCGGTGGACCTGCAGCAGCACAACGCGACTCAGTCACTCTCTCCAGGTGTACATCCATGGCTTAGCAACCTCTTACATCGTGCAGAATGGTCTCTGGCAACACGTCGTCCACGGAAAACGTCGGCACGTCGTCGGCTTCGTCCCTCAAGTCGTCAGATACGCGAATGCCTTCGCAGTTGGCGGCCGCGAGATGCCAATCGTAGTCGGACGCCAGATGCTGCGGCCACCACGGGAACGTGCGGCATTGCGTCGGCCTCGCTACAAGAAAAAGAGCCACAGATTCAGTCGCAAGAAACTCGTCCAGCGTGTCCCTTTCCATTGCCAAACCTTGGTAGACGGAGCACTTGGAGCCTTCCAGGAAGACGCATTGCTTATCGTCAGGCGTCTGCTTGAGCGTCCACCGTGTCTGCGGTTGGTCGGGCGCATCAGCTTTTTCCTGTCGCGTGTAGATGCGAGTGAAGGTGTCGACTGAGAGCTGTCGAGCCATCGCCAACTCCTCCAGCTCGCGCGCGTTCACGCGGACGCGGCCACCTGTGCCGGTGCAGCACTTGCCGCATTGCGTGCACCGGAAGCGCAGCCGTACCTCCTCCCTGTCGGCCGACCAGTTCTGCAGGCGTCGAGCTTGGAGCGGCTGCCAGCGAGCAGGTCGCGGCCGCCGCAAGAGCACATCCCGGATCACCAGCATGAAAACAAAACCTCTCGAACATAATGTGAATAAAATATGCTGAAACCAATTATATTTTAACGATAACGATATATCTTGCTAGGTTCTAACACGCGTTCGGAATAATCAAACCAACGTTCGTTACAATTCTAAAAAAACCAACGTCCGACTCGTTTTGTCAATCAAATCCGCACCATTCAGTCCCCGACCATGCTGAGCCTGCGGTTACGGAGGCTTGGCCTCCATGCGGCAGCTTCTCGTCGCGTGGCCGCTCTCCAGCGCGCTGGGCTAGCCACGCTTTCCATCCGCGAGGACCGCATCGCGCTGTGGACGCGCGAGTTCGAGCGGCAGCAGCACGAGCTCTCGCAGGCCGCCGAGGCCGCGGCGGCTCGAGCGACGCCGCTGGAACTGACCGTGCAATATCCGGGCGAAACGCCAGGCTTCTTCTCCTTCCAAGGGGTGGCGGGCGTGTCCACGTCCATCGATGTGCTGAAGAAGATGCACGAGCAGAAACTGCCCAAGTTCCAGGCGCTGGCCGCGAAGCTCGAGGACTCGAGCGAGATCGTGGACCTTCGTGCGCCTTTGGAGCGCTCCGGAGCACTGCGACTGCTCGAGTAGGTCGCTTGCTTATCGTTGGATGGGAGTCTGGATGAAGTCACTGACTGTTTGGTGACTGGGGTATGCAGCTTCTTCAGCGACGAAGGCAAGAGCATTTTCTGGCACTCGTCAGCCCATGTGCTTGGCCAGGTATACGCATTCCCCACCTCTGAGAGCTTTGTATGCATTTAGATTTGGCTCATTCGTGCTGTGTTTGACATGTATACAGGCGCTGGAGGAGAAGTTCCAGGAGAAGATCCGACTTACAGACGGCCCAGCTCTGAGCGAGGGCGGGTTCTTCTACGAGATGTTCCTGCAGGACGGCCTCACAGTGTCGGAGTCGGACTTCGACGAGCTGGGACGTCGGATCAAGAAGATCGTTAAGTCGCGACAGCCATTCGAGCGTCTGCAGGTCACACGTGAGTTCGCGGACGAGCTGTTTGCGTACTCAGATTTCAAACGGGACATGCTGCGCAAGATCCCGGAGGGCGAGGCCATCTCGCTCTACCGCTGCGGGCCACTCATTGATCTCTGTCGAGGCCCCCACGTGCCGCACACCGGTACGTTCTGTATATGTTTGCATATGCATATGTATAATTGTGTATACTGGACGGTATATCTGCCCTACACAAGCAGAGCGAGAGCGAGAGAGCAGCCGAGAGGCCCGTTCGCAGCTCTCTCTTCCATCTGGGCAGCTCTCCCCTTACGTCCGATAGCAACCCACGTGTCTATCGAACGACTCGCCACTCTCGCATTGAGTGCAGCTGAGCTACACGTGGACGTACATCACTGCATGTTCGGTGTCGCCTTGAGCCTGTGGAGCGAGTTTTATCTGATGTACCGAGTTTTATGGTTGTGGCTGCAGGTTTGCTGTCGTCCTTCGAGATCACGCGATGCGGCGCGTCCCACTGGGAAGGCAAGGAGCTGCTGCAGCGCGTGTACGGCGTGTCCTTCCCGAGCAACGCGTTGCTGACGGAGTGGCGTCACCTGCAAGAAGAAGCCAAGAAGCGCGACCACCGACTCATCGGCCGCGCTCAGCAGCTCTTCCTCTTCCACCCGCTGAGTCCCGGTTCGTCTTTCTTCCTTCCACACGGTACGCGCATATTCAACACTCTGGCCGACTTCATCCGCGGGGAGTATCGTCGCCGCGGCTACGACGAGGTCATCACGCCGCTGATCTTCAAGAAGGAATTGTGGGCCACGTCAGGCCACCTGCAGAACTACCACGACGACATGTTTATGGTGTCTCAGGGCATCGCCACGGATGATAACAGCAGCTCGGAGATGGAGGGTGCGGAGGCGACACACGACCACAACCACGACCATGGAGAGGAGGAGTATGACCAGTTTGGCCTCAAGCCCATGAACTGCCCCGGCCACTGCCTTCTCTTCCGCGAGTCCAAGAAGTACTCGTACCGTGAACTGCCTGTACGACTCGCAGACTTCTCGGCACTGCATCGCAACGAAGCTTCTGGTGCGCTCACTGGCCTCACGCGAGTGCGGCGCTTCCATCAGGACGACGCGCACATTTTCTGCACGGCGGCGCAAGTGCAATCCGAGATCTCGCAGTGCTTAGAGTTCGTCCAGCATGTGTACGGCGTCTTCGGCTTCACGTTCCAACTGCGATTGTCCACGCGCCCGGACAAGTTCATGGGCGCCATGGAGCTCTGGGACGACGCCGAAGACCAGCTCCGCGTGGCGCTGGACGAGTTCGGCCAGCCCTGGACCGTGAACGCCGGTGACGGCGCCTTCTACGGACCCAAGATCGACATTGTGGTCACAGACGCGCTGCAGCGACAGCACCAATGCGGCACCATCCAGCTGGACTTCCAGCTGCCCATCAACTTCGAGCTGAGCTATGATGGCGCTGATGGTGAGACGCACACACCCATCATCATCCACCGCGCCGTGCTGGGCTCCATCGAGCGCATGATGGCCATCCTCATCGAGCACACGGGCGGCAAGTGGCCGCTCTGGCTCAGTCCGCGCCAAGTGGCTGTGCTGCCTATTGCTGAGGCGCATGGCGAGTACGCGCATCAAGTGGCGAAGGAGCTGCAGAAGGCTACGCCTCATGGACTGTTCGTGGACGTGCAGGACGGCAGCAAGACGCTCAACAAACGCGTGCGTGAGGCGCAGGTCGCGGGCTACAACTACATCCTCGTGGTGGGCGACAAGGAGGAGGCCACGCAGCAAGTGAACATCCGCACGCGCGACAACCAGGTGCACGGCGCCAAGCCGCTCGGAGCCTTCGTGGCCGAGCTCAAGGCCGCCATCGAGCGGCTTGAGTAGATCGACGAGCCCAAATCCCAGGTCCAGGCATATAGAGAGATGGAAACTGACACAGGTTGAGCGTTTTCCGGTGGGTTTGTTAGAGTTCTGCGGTGGTCTCAGGCTCCGGAGCGACGGAGAGTTCGCCCACGACCAGTTGGTTGAGCGCACGATTGCCGTCCCAGCCGCCGAACAGGAACAGGTGCGGTCCTACGAGCGAGCACGAGTGGCCGTAGCGGTTGGCGACTGCCACGCCGCTCGCCGTCACGCGGTGCCACTCCATATTGAGGACGTCCAGCACTCGCGCGTATGAGGACGCAGCCCTCAGCTCCCGCTCGTGCTCTCGCTTGCGCTCGCGTTTCTTCCGGAGCTCCTCGCGCTGGCCGGTGGAGCTGCTCCCGAGCCGCTGTTCACGTGCGGCCAGTCGCACAAGCTCACGGACTTGCTTGTCGCCCATGAAGAGCGGCGTGCGCTCTGTGCCTGACCAGCCGCCGAGCGTCACGGCGAGTTCCTCGTCACTGTTGGCCCGAGCGAGACTCAGCGACTGGCCGAAGGTGCCCAACGGATACTCGCCCACGAGTCTAGGTCGACTCCAGGCCATCGTCGCCACGTCCAGTACGTACACATCCTTGTTATACACCGGCAGTGCGTCAGGCAGCACCGTATAGCCGCCGTAGAGCAACAGCGACGGCAACGTACTGGACATGGCGGTCATGGACAGATTCTGGCGTGGAGTGGGCGCTCGACCCGAGCATTTGGGCCGACGCCACGTGAAGGCGGTTGAGTCGAAGAGCCACAGGTCGTTCATGCTCTTCCGGCCGTCCCAACCTCCAAACAACAGCATCTGCGCGTCATCCACAGACGCCACGGCATGGCCGAAGCGGCCAGCAGGACAGTCCGTGGTCCATTGCACCTGCAGCCAGGCCATGGCGCTCAGATCCAGGAAGAACATGTCTCGTAGTGCGTCGCCGCGAGCGCCACGCCCGCCGAACACGAACATCCGCTCTCCGCCGTTCAGTAGCAGCGCCGAATGACCGTAACGTGGCGACGGCAGCACTACCTGCGAAGCGTCGTCGTCCTGTTGGCGGTGTCGCTGCCGCTCTGGGAAGGCGATTTCGGTCCAGGACGAAGTCTCGAGGTCCAGTCGATGCAGATCATTCAGGTATTCGAAGCCGCCCGCGCTGCCGAAGTAGTGGCCGCCGAAGATAAGCAGCTGAGTGCCTGCTAGCACGGCCGAGTGGCCGCCACGAGCACTCGGCGGCGTCCCTTCCAGCGCAGGCAGCGACCAGTTCAGCGTCACGCGACTGGCTCGACTCGCCAACGCGTCACTCTTGCGACGCACACTTACTGCCAGCTCATCGGGGCTTTCCTTCATCTTCATCGCTGCTGCGTCTGCTCAAGAGGGAGGCGGAATGGCTTCGAGGGACCAACGACCGACTGTTCCAACCGCCGGCACGCCAAGAATACAACTGCTCGTCAAGCGCAAAGACCAAGGACACGAACACACACGCCTCCTCTTATTACGGCAGCTTAACACGTGTCCCCTTTGACTGTATCGCAGTCTCCATCGCTCCTCCTTGGCTCTCCATATCTGCTGCCGTCGGGCGACGGCGAGCGCTTACGCTTTCTAGCACGTGAAGGAGAGCGGCTTCCGGCTGAGGTCGACCACATCGAGGTTGCGAAACCCGCGCACGCCCGCCGTGTGCTGCACCTGGTCGAACCAGCGCACCAGGTTGGCGTACTGGTCGCGTTGCGTTGGCGAGAAGCTCGTCACTGCAGCGTGCAGCGCCCAGAACAGCGCGGCATCCGCGAGCGTCACGCGCTGAGCCGCAAAGTACGTCTTGCACTCCAGCGTGGCCTCCAGCACCTGCCAGTGCGTGGCCGAGGCCGCAGGCGGGCAGCGGGCGATACCGCGCGCGAAATCCAGCCACATGGCCACCTGGGCGCGCTCCAGAGCGCTCTGGCCCACCAGCTCCAGCTCGCGATCCGCCACGCGCGCGAAGTGCTTGGCGATGGTGTTGGGCTCGTACAGCTCGTTGCTCTTGCCCAGACGCACGCGCAGCCGCCCCGAGGCCGCCGACCCCACGTTCACGCCGCAGAAACGCGCCATGAAGCGCAGGAACTCCGCGTCCGCCGACTGATCTAGCGACAGCGCCATGATGCTTGGCCTTGCTCTAGTGATGGATGGGTTGGATTTGGTGGTCCAAAGAGGTGGCTCGGAGACCAAACGAACGTTTGATTGAGGCAATCAAACGTTGCTTTGAAGGCGGGTGCACTGTACCCATCCTACCATCACTCACGACGATTCGCTGAAAAGATGGAGATCAACTTCTGATTGGATGAAAAGGGGTGGAATGTGAGTGATGGTGTCGGGATCCATCGGTATGAGTGCTGGTCATTTGATGGGCTTGGGCGACCAGCTCATTTGCAATTTGGGATTTGGATGCTCGGGAGGATGATCGACATTGGCGCGAACTTGACGAACGGCCAGTTCCGGCGCGACCTACCACAGGTTCTGCGGCGTGCGGCGCAGGCTGGAGTGGAGGCCGTGGTGGTCACGGGCACCAGCGTGGCCGTGAGTCGCCAGGCTGTGCAGTTGGCGCAGCGTCATGGCTCTGAAGGAGTGGCGCTGTTTGCGACGGTTGGAGTGCATCCACACGACGCCAAGGACTTCGACGACCGCTCCACGATCGCAGAGATGCGGTCGCTGATTGAGGGCAAAGATGGAGCCGTGGTGGTGGCCGTGGGCGAGTGTGGACTGGACTTTAACCGCGATTACAGTCCGCGCGACGTTCAGATCCGTGCGTTTCAGGCGCAGGTGTCGCTCGCGTGCGAACTTCAACTGCCGCTGTTTCTGCATGAACGTGAGGCGCATGCGGCGCTCGTTGAGGTGCTGCAGCCGTTTGTTGAAACAGGCAGGTTGCCACCCACAGTGGTGCATTGCTTCACCGGCAATGAACAGGAGATGCGCACGTATCTCGGAATGGGCTTCTACATTGGACTCACAGGTTTCGTGTGCATGGAGCCACGAGGCCTCGCAGTCCGCGCTATGGTGCAACACATCCCAATCGATCGACTGATGATCGAGACCGACGCGCCGTTCATGTATCCCTACAGTGGCAGCAAGACGAAGAAGCGCTCGCGCTGTGAACCCAAGGACCTCAAGGCCGTCGTACAGACGCTGGCAAACAGCTACTCTCTCCACGAAGACGTGGTCGCGCGGTGCACAACTGCAAACGCTCGTCGATTCTTTGGGCTGGACGAACGCATGGCCGATTCCTTGACTGAGTCAAAAGCGGTTGAGCCTTCAGTGTCAACCCAAGTCTCAGGAAACCAAGACGAGGTGAAGGATATGGTAATACTGAACGGCGGAGACGGCGAGGGTGGTGGCCAGGTACTCCGGATCTCCACGGCATTAGCCGCCGTGATGCGTCGTGCAGTGCGTGTGCACTCCATTCGTGCGAATCGAAAGGTCCCAGGCTTACGGAACCAGCATCTGGGCACGATTGAGCTCGTGAATGCCTTGTCAGTAGGTGGGATACTGTCGGGAGCTCAACTCAACTCCAAAGACCTCACCTTCGATGCCCGTGGTGCGCTTCTGAATGGCGGAAGCAGCGGCGGAGCGTTCAACGTCAGTTCTCACACAGGCGGCAGTGTGTCCCTCATGATCCAAGGAGCGCTGCCTGTGCTGGCCTTCCGTGGTCCATCGACGCTGCTCACACTGCGCGGAGGCACTCACATGGGCTTCAGCCCGACCATAGACTTCATCCAGACGCCGCTGCGTGCTCTTCTCGCTCGCTTCGGTCTCTCCTATGACGTGGAAGTATCGAAACGGATGTTCTTCCCTGGTCCAGGCGGCGAAGTGCGGGTTTCAATGAACCAGGTCGAAGGCGAGATGTCGCTCCAAGCTGTGGACTTGAGCGCGTCGAGTTCCTCCATCCGTCGTGTCCTGATTCGAGTGACGGCGTTTGGCTCATCCGCGACGGAGAGACTTGCTGAGCAATATGCTAGCGCACTTAAGACAGCCTTAGTGCAGGGTTTCAACAGAGGCCAGGGCGAACAACAGCTCGTGGTTGATGTCGAGTGCGTCGTCGAGTCCACAACCGCTGCTGTGCCCAAAGCCAAAAGCAAGTACAAAGGCAAGAAACCCAAGGAGAAGACAGCTGTATCGGCTATCGTCGTGCTAGAGACGGCCACGGGCGGTCTCCTGTCGCTGGACCGCACATGCGGCATAACCGAGTGTTCGGCGGAGAGTCTAGCCGCTGAAATGGCCTCGACGCTCGGTCAGCATGTGAGCAACGGCGTTTGTGTGGACGAACACCTCGCTGACAACGTCGTGGTGTTCATGGCGCTGGCACGTGGTACCTCGCGTCTGCGTGTGCCGTGCAAGGCGCAACGCTTGTCGCTGCACTTGGAGACGGCGCTGGAGGTTGCAGCTCGACTCACAGGAGCCACGTATCGATTGTTTGAAGACGGAACCACCACCGTCGTCGAGGTTGACGGCATTGGCTTGCAGCGTCAGATTTAAATACGGCGATCTGACCAATGTGATGCACACAAATATATCGATAGGTCTATTCTCATGTTTAACGAAGCGTGTTGCTCTACTTGGAGGACATTTTCCGCTTCTTGCTGGCGGCTTGGCGCTGCTGTTTGTCGCCCAGCTTCTTGGCCAGCGACTTCTTAGCCTCCTCGCCCTTGTTCCAGTACTGGCCGTCGCGCTGGCGGAAGCTGGCCTTCGGCGCGCCGCCTGCCACGTCCAGGCTGATGAGAACCATGCGGTCTCCGATCTTCATGCCGCTGCGACGGGAAGCCGCCAGCGCCTCGTCCTCGCTCGAGAACTCCACGTAGCCGAAGCCCTTGAGCTTCTTCGTGTGGTTCCAGAAGGGCAGACGCACACTGGTGACGGTGCCGCAAGACGCCAACGCAGCGCGAACCGCGTCTTCCTCCACATCGTACGGTAGCTGCTTGATGAAAACGGTGCGGCAGCCCTTGACCGCCTTCTTGGTGGCGTTCTGGCTCTGTTCCTTAAGCGCCAGCTCCGCCGAGCGCGGGGCTTCCGCCCGACGCACTGACAAATAGCGGCTGAAGAGATACTTGCCGTCCAGCTTGAGCGCCTTCTCCAACGCTGCCTCGTCCTCGAACACCACGTGCGCGTATCCCCGCGGCTTCCCCGAGTCCTGGTATCGCGGCATACGTACCTCACGCACAGCGCCGCAGGACGAGAAGTGTGTCACCAAGTCGCCTTCATCTGCACGGTACGGGATGCCCTCTACATACACCGTAGCCTCCGTCTTCTGGCCGATCTCCTCCTGCAGCTCCTTGGACGCGTCATCCTCCACCACCGGCTTCTTCTTCTTCTTCTTCTCGGCTTTCTTGGCCGGAACTGGTACCGTCTCCACCTCCTCCTCCTCGATTTCAGCGTCGCCATCATCGGAAGACGATGATGCCGCGTCGGCGTCGCTCGCTTCGCTGGCGTCCTCGCTCTTCACGGGAGCCGGACGGAACATGGCGTGCTCCACCTCGTCGTCCTCGCTGTCGCTGCTGCTGCTCGCCTCAGACGAAGCCGAGGACGCTGCGGCTACTGCCGGCTCCTCATCCTGGACGTCGCGACTGCGCTTCTTGCTCTTGCTGGGCTGCGTCGCGGTCTTGGCCATCGCTCTTCGACGACAACCAGAAGCTACGCTGACCTGCTTTGACCTGTTGACTTTGACTGGCGATGAATGCCCTTTCATGGCTCGCATGCCGCACCCAGTCAAATTTGCATCGTGATACGGCAACCCAATTGGCTGAAAAACGCTTCGCTCTTCTTTCGGCCAATCATGAAAGCCGAAAATTGGTCCCACAACCATGATACCGATACTGGACGTTAATTTCAAAAAGTTGACTCCACCATGTCGCTATGCATTAAACTCAGACACTTACGTATCTGCTTGAACCGGTATTTCACCGCCGAAGCATCAACAGAAGCGCAGAGAACTTGGCCAACGCAGCATGAGCAACTCGGACGATGAGGACAAGGTGCCGCTCTACAGCGCGCTGGTGCGCAACCAGAAGCGCCACATCTTCGGTGCGTCCGCTCAAAGCGTTTCTGCTGCGTATTCCGCCGTTCTGGCGGCTCGTGGCGTGCGTCTGTGGCCTGTGAAAAGCAGAACCTGACCTGCTGCTGCCTTTTATGTCTTGCAGTGACGCTGTCCTCCTCGTCCGAGGAGGACGACTGCGAAGAGGTGTCTTACCAATCGGTGAAGAAACGGAGACGGTCCGTACGCGCGAGCGTCTCGCCCGCGAAGCCTAAGGCGGTCGACGTGTCGACGAAAGCAGGTGCGGAGGCTCAATGGGAGGTCTAGTGTGGCTGTGGGCTGTGGGTGGCGCTAATCGCCTCACTGTGTCGTTGATAGTGAACCTTCTGGACGAAGACGAGGACGAGGACGAGGACGAGGATGATCTCTACACAGCGAGTGAGCGTGAGGCGGAGAGGAAGCGCCAGGTCGAGATAGAGCAGGAAATCCGGCGGAAGTTGGCTCAGGACAAGGTGCTGACTCAGACGCGCGCGATTATGAGCAAGATCTCCAATACGAAGCGACAGGTTTCGGACGCCAACCACGACATCATCTCGCTGGACTCGGATTCCGATGACGAGCAGCGGAACAGCGACGACGACGGCCTGAGTGGCGTTCGCGTTGCTGCGCCTGTGGCAGAACAGCCGACTGTAAGCAAAGGAGAGCGCATCACGCTGCATGTTCGACCGAACGGCGGGGTCGTGGACCAGATCCCCATTCATATGGTAGGTACAGCAGCGTTCGTGTGGGTTTGATGCTAGGTGGGTGCTAACAGTCACGTGGTGCTCTTGTTTTCCCCACAGAACGACACGTTTGCGACGCTGTACACCAGTTTCTGCGAGTTGTATGGGCTGCCCCAATCGGCTGTGCAGATGTCGCTGGATGGCGAGGCTCTATCACTTACGGGCACGCCACTGCAAAACGATTTGGAGTCGGGTGACCTGATCGACGCCAAGGTGGACTTCTCGAAGCAGAGCGAGGCCAAGAAGAAGCGCTATCTGCGCTTACGACTTGTGGCGTTCGGCAAGCGCTCGGAACTCTTCAAAATCGATGCGGTACGTTTGTCACCAGTTTTGGGGTGGATTCACGCTCCTCTCTTGATGCTGATGACCTCACGCTGTCCTCCTCTTGGCAATGTGCAGACCGAGACGGTCGACAAACTTCACGCGAGTTACTGCAAGAAGCACAACATTGCGGACCCGGACGACGTGTTAATGCTCCTCCATGACCAGGAGCTCCGACTGAGCGAACGCATCGACTTCTACGGCCTCCTGAACGACGACGAGATCTCCGTCGTGGTGAACAACGCAGTGAATTCGGCAGCCATCGAGATCCAGTTTCGGTACACGGACGGGAGCTTAGAAACCCAACGTATTGTCCCGGTAAGAGCCCCTCCACATCCGACTCAGTAGATCATGCCTGTGAGTTTTAACGCATTCTGGGGCTTCTTTCTCGATGCAGAGCACGAAGGTGGAAGAGTTAATGGCCAAGATCGCAAAGGCGAAGGGTTGTGCGTCGTCCAAGGTGTCGCTCATCATCGACGGCGAGCGGATGGCAGCGTCTCAGACCCTCAAGGTGAGTGAGCGGCCGAAGCATTGGCGTGACTAAATGTTAGCTTCTTACTGATCTTGTTGCTTGTTCTTGCTGGAATCTTGACGTAGGACTACGATCTCGAAGGCAGCGAGTTGATTGAGGTCAAGATCGCGTCCTGACCCGTCGACAGCAGCGCTCGGGCGCTGCATCGATTGGTTGATGCCGATTTAATGAGCGTGCAGTGCGTTGTTGCCTTCCTTTCGTAGCCGTGGAGAGCTTTCAGTTTTGTAATATAGAGGCCAAGCCTCACTCGTATCGTCTCCGGAAGCGAATGCCATCATTGTTAAGAGTCTTCGCGGTCGAGTGCTTCCGTCTGAGGCGGTTGTTGACTACTGCGCTTGACACGCGACAGCATCAGCACCAGCGCCAAGGCCGCCATGTGCGCCACGAGCAGGCCGCCGTACCAGACCGGGGCCCATGGCGTGTGCAGTTCCAGGAACGGATAGGGCCAGAACCCTTTGGCGATGGTGCCGTGCACGATCCAAGCGAAGATCGCGTACAGCGACGGCCACGTCATCATGAGCGGCAGCGCATCACGCGACACACGGTGCTGGGTGGCGAAGAAATCCAGTTGCAACAGCAGCACATTGCCAGCGTGTTGGCAGTAGCTCACGCTGTTGAGGATCCGCTCCGGATGCCCCGTCCTCACGGCGTACGGGTACAAAACGGTCCAGACCACGGCGCTAATGAGCAGCGACGTGGCCAGACACACGTCCAGCACCAGGTCCATGCTGATCCAGCCCACACCTCCGCCCCTCGCGCCGCCAACGCGCTTCCGCTCGCCGTACGGGCCCTCAGAGCCGTCGTAGTCGGCGTTATCCAGCAGCGCCGTGTATGCGTGGCTCCGCTCTTCGTGCTGCCGTAGCAACACCTGACGCGTGCGTACAGCAGCGAAACCGAAGTACACGCCTTGCACGATGAAGTTCCACGACGTGTAGAAGGCGAGGCACCGCGCGCGAGTGCGGTACACGTCGTAGAGCTGGATCAACACGTAGAACGTCACGACGCCCACGCGAAAGCCCAGAAGCGCGCGAAGCGACCAGTACCCACGCGGCTGCAGGAACGGTGGACGCGTGGCCAGCTCGCTGGAGCCGTCGACGAGCGGCAGGCACTCGCGCCGTCCACTGCGGCGGTACGCGAGCCACACGGCGGCCGCCAGCGCCGCCGAGATCTCCGCGCCGACGACGGGTGTCTCCCATGAGATGGAGGTCATGACTTTGGCTGGGGAAATCCTGAGGAAACGATACGTTTTATGGATGGGTGTTTCAACCAATCGCTATGGTGCATTCGATCGTATACGTGCATGGATTGGTTCAAATGCGGGGTAAAGAAGCCACACCACATCCGATTCTGTCCCGAAGGAATGGGAACAATAGGAAAACAACCACCCAATTGGTCTTGCCATCCGTCAAAAGCGGACGATATCACCCGGACGGAAATCTTGTCGTTGAAGTGGACTACCCAAATCTTTCAGCAAAACAGGCAGCGCTTCAACATGCATGGCGCGCATGGCCTCTCTTGGCCGATGCCGTGCTAAGCATGCAGTCTCTAACAACCAATTCCCCAATCGAACTGCGTTTCTTGGTCAATCACCGCTACAGTGGGATGCATCTGACTGGGGTCATCACGCTGCCTCCTCGCAGTCGTGTTGGTGCATTCCGCGGTCTCGTTCCTGCGTTCCGTTGGCTTGGACATGCGGTTCGACAGCAGCTTTGCCATTTCGCAATCGGCATCCTCCTGCAATAGCAGACGAGATCTGCACTCCGAAACGGTATGGCGGGGGTCATGTATATGGCGCTGGTCTCCAGCCTTCAGGTGTACGTGGACTCGGTGCTAAACAGTCCAATCCGCTGTCTGTTGGGCTCGAAGACACCCCGTGCAAACCCCATCTCGACGCCACGTGGACCGTCGACTGATCTTCCGGTGACCGACGCAGCGCCAATGTCCCCAGCAGGAGACGCAGATACCTTGGCTGCAATTCCCGACCCTCTCCCTGCCGACGAGACTTCGCATCCTCCCGAGGGGCCAGACAAGACGGAGCAGAGCCTTCTCCAGTTAGTCTACGACCCGGACGTGGCGACTGCTCCATACTGAGAGTCAATATGCGTGGTCGTCACCTCCCGTCGGCGCCTGTATTTCTTTGGCGCTTCTAAGAATGCAGCACGATTCACTCTGGTTGTTGGTCATTCCTCTGCTTTATTGGCCCTGGCGGCGCATTACTCTAATGATTGAGCGGCAGCTAAAGCGAGGGCAGGAAAGACCGCGTCCACTTGCGCAAGATCTCCGCGAGTTTCGAGCCCTCGAGCACGTTCTTCGAGTTCCCCAGCAACTTCAGCACTTCTTCGCATCTGTAGTTAAGCGCTGCTCCACTCTCGCTCTCGTGGCCAGCGGCAACTTGACGGAAGAAGCCCAGACATGCGCCGCGTTTGGCCTCCCAGTACTCTGGGTCTGGATCCAGTCGCTCCAGCACGTCGAAGGCCTTGGCGGCGTAGAAGAACTCGTGCACCTTGTAGCAGTCGTTGGCGATCTGCTTAAGCAAAGCGAAGGCAACTTGGGAGTCCTCGATCTTCAGATAGAGCTCCCAAGCCAGCGCAGCACGACTTGCTGTCCTGCCGTCGCCAAGAATGTAGCAGCGAGCGAGCCAACCGCAGAACACGAGCTGTCCACGCAATTCGGGGCTTTGGACACGCAGCAAGAGCTCCTCAGCCTCGCGGTAGGCACCTGTGGCGGCCAACGAGACCCCGTAGTTCCAGTTGAAGGCATCGTCAGCGCTGAGATACGTGGCGATCGACTTCAAATAGACGTTGGCGTCATTGAACTCCCTCCGAAGCAGGAAGTAGGACGCCATGCACTGACGGCCTGGAATCGTATCGGCATTCTCGGAGGTCGAGCCGGCGGCGTGGAAATACTTTTCAGCAAGGAACACGTGCTCCTTGGAGTGCGTCTGCTCGCCGATGACTCCGTGCAACACAGCTTTAACCGCGAGTTCGGTGGCTGTACGCGGCTCCAGCTCCTCCACCAGGGCGAAGGCCTTGTGATATTCGCGGCGTTTGAGATGCACCAGCACCAAATTGGTCTGAGCTTCTTCGATCTGACCCACCAGCGGACCCAGCACTCGCTCTGTAGCTGCCCCCACCATCTCGATTCGACTGCTGTCGCCGTCGGATACTCGGAAGATGGCCAAATTGTGCTGCATTACGTCTACTATTGCGGATCTTGAGCTCGTTGAGCTTGCTGCAGTTCCAGCCGGAGCGTCGTTCACATATTGAGCGCAAGGATGACCCGGGAATCGCTTCACGAAGTCATCAACCACGCTCTTGGCTTCGTGGACACTGTACAGGCGGTAATTGCAGCACGCTTTCAAGTTCATCGCGAAGAAACTGTCGGGATGGTCTGCCAGGTACACGGCCAGCAGCTCCATCGCTACGTCGTAGTAATCCAACTTGTAGTAGCATAACGCCAGATATACGTGGAGCGCTGAACCGCCTTCGTGACGTCCCTTGTTGGACTTAGCAAGCAGCTGCTTGTAGATCTCCACAGCTTCCTGGTAGTTGTGCTGCGAGAAGCTGGTGGCCGCCAAAGCCAGTTGATCCTCAGCGAAATCTCTCGAGAGCTGTTGGTATCGGTCCAGCAGCGCCTGCTCTGCGTGCTGCCGTCTATGCGCGAGGAGAAAGAGCAGTCGGTTGCAGAGCGC
The DNA here is from genome assembly GCA_001712635.2 of Nothophytophthora sp. Chile5. NCBI lineage: Eukaryota > Oomycota > Peronosporomycetes > Peronosporales > Peronosporaceae > Nothophytophthora > Nothophytophthora sp. Chile5. Next base: position 39,715 of record MBAC02004815.1, read on the forward strand.
ACTTCGTGAGCTGCCCAACGCCGCGTGTTCAGCGTCCTCGAGGCTTCCAAGGTAGTAGAGGCAGCACGCTTGACTCAGCCGCCAGCTCTTGAGGTCCGTCGCGGTGGCATCGCCGCCTGCAGACGCGTCGATCAGCTGTTCAAAGTTCGCCAGCGCCTGACCAAAGTCTGCGAGCTGGAAGTGGCAATACGCCTCCCACCACGTATTCAAGCACCACGAGCTGAGCTGGTTGCCTTCAGGTGCTTCCTTCTGGGCTTGTTGCTCATGGTGACGCCTCAGAACTCGCAGCAACGTCAACGCACCCGCAAAGTCTCGCTTGGCCAGATACGTGTCCAATTCGAAGAGAGACAGAGCTGCTGGCTGCTTCCTCGCACTCTGCGGCTTGATATCACGCACGCCACTACTGCTCTCCGCCGCTCGCTTGGGCTGCCTCGCCAGGAACATCTTGCGATCTAACTCAACCGATCGAGGCGACCTCTGGCGGGGGTGAAGCTTCTTGGAATACTGGCCAAAGCGAGTTGGGGAGAACTTTATGAATACAGCATTGCGTTCTCACCTCATCCAAAACGCGGGCCTCACTGCTCTTTGATCTCTTCGTCCTCCTCCGCATGTTCAGGATACACGGTGCCATGGAACGGTCGTTGATAGGTCCTCGATACAGGGGCTGGGGCGGCGGCGCCGGGGCGTGGGATTGCACCGTGAGGGCCAAAGAGCGATAGGTCGTCACCAGCTCGTGGGTGCGTGGCTGTGCTGCTTTGGGTATTGTCGCGCATTGGCAGACAGTCGTTGGGCGATGGTTCGGAGTTTTGGGTCGAGGTGCTTGAGCCCTGCGATGTTCGACGGGTTGCTCGTAGTCGCCCAGCATCCGCCGAGTCCTGTGACTGACTCGAGCCGGACAGGTTGGGGCGGTCGAGCAAACTCTCCGCAAGCTTTACACCCTTCTCCATGAACGTGTTTGCCACTTTTTGATGACGTCCCTGCTCTTGATTGACCAACAAGAACTCGCTTGCCACAGCACGCTGTCTCTCCAATTCCACAACGAACGCTTTCGGCGGCGGAGGGCTCCTTCTTGTTGAGAACATAAACATTAGTCAGTGATGCGTCAGACATACTGGCACTGGGGAACTGAGCAGAAAACACTCACGTATGAGATCGACTGCTTGCGGCGGGAACACCACGGTCGCTCATCCGCAGATCTTCTTGCTTGGACTGGAGTTCCTTTTCAGCAGTGAGAATCTACGACAGGATAGGGTTAAATGGGTGAAATCAATACAACCGTGTAATAAACCAGCATGGCAGCTCGAACACAGTACCTGCGCGTTGAGTTCCACCACTCTGTGAACTTGGCCTGGAACGTTGGGGTCTTCAAGGACGCCTTCAATAGTCCTCTTCAGCCTGTCCCGCTCAAGGCGCAAGGCGCTGGATTCTTTTTTCTCGGCGTCCAGCTCTGTTTTGTGGGTAGCAGCCTGCTCGGCGAGGGCTGCGTTCGCTCGCGCCTTCAGGGTGCTTTGTACGTCGTCTTGGGTTTTCTGCAGGACCTCGATCTTCTTCAGCAAGGCCCCGTTCGTTTCCTGGAGATCGGCGAATTGTTTCTGGGTAGCCGCGAGATCAGCGAGTGCCTTTTCTGCCTTTCCTTTCAGGCGGTGGACTGCTGATTCGTGCATTTCCTCCAAGGCGGCATGCAGTGCTTGCAACTTCGCCAATTTGACGCCGGCATCATCTTCAGCCGGTGCGTCTGGCCGACGGCGCCTTTTGCCGGCGGCTTGAGCTGGTGGAGTGGGCCGCGCGCTGTCATGCAGCTGGCGCTGAGGAGCAGAAACACTGGACTGCTGACTGGTCCCACCAATGCTGCCGCGTCGACTCTTCTTGAAAGGTCGAGGACGTGGCGGGGAGGCGATGGGCATAGAGGGACTCTGCGTACTCTGCGTCTCCTCGTGTGTGCGCTTCCGAGTCCGCGCAGAAACCGAGCGCTCGTCAGCGCTTAGCTGCACGTGAATCGCTTCGTTGGCCGGCGTGAGCCCACTAGGTCTGCAGCATACAGCAGTAGAAGGGTCAGAAGCCGCTACGTCACACTCAGATCCACGGAAGACATCCTAAAACGTACAGAAGCTCAAATCGGTAGCTAAGCGGCATGACATCTTGACAGAGCAAGAGCATACAAGAACAAGCACAAAATAGCGTCAACATCAACGATTTATCATCATCTCACAACAAAAGGCCAGGCAAACGTACCGGTGGAGTTGGGACGAGTGAAATGGACCGTCATGCCTGGCTTTAATGCCACTTTGTTGGGTCTCCCGACGCGCTTGAAGTCCACCCACGTACCGTTGCGACTAATGAACACACACAATACAGCGTCAGTCGAAGATACCCCAGAAACGACGGTAGCGCCGCCGTCAACACACGCACCTCATGTCTTGGAGGCACACGATTGGCTCGCCCTTGGCATCCTTGCCTTGCAGCGTCACGATGCAGTGCTGTCCAGGCGATATACAGAAGAATCGTCGTCAGTGAGCACCTATTTGTCCATTCAAATCCTCGCAGAGGAAGCGCAACGGCCTCATTTACCAGGCCCTGTATTACCAGGCCGCTCAAGAACATCTTGGGGATCACGAGGTCGGAGCGCGCCGCCATGCGGCCGATGCGGTGCTCAGAGCGCGACAACTCCATCCGGTCGCTCTCCACGGCGTTGCTGGGCTGAGAGACAAGCACGAGTCGCCCCCACGGCAGCAACTGCGGCGGCGAGTCGGCCGCCATTTTGCGAAGATTGATGCGCTGCCCGCGCGAAAATTCAAAAGTGGTAGGGGATACTTTTGGGCAATTGAAGGGACCAACATTCCCACATTCTGTGGTGAACGTTCGACAAATAAAGCGGTTTGATTGGTTGATTAGAGGGAAATACTGGTTGTGGATTGGATTAGAGAGCCAGAATGAATGATCGTTCAACCCAGCCACTCGACTGACTGGATTCCGGAGCCGATGCCCATTCGAGTATTCGCCACCTTGACCTGCACTCGGAACTGCCAGTTGCCATGCAATCGAGGTGGCAATGACTGATGTGCATCCAGCCCTTCTGGCCCATGTGGCTTGTCCGCTATCGCTGCAAGCTTATCCGAGGAATCAGCAAAAACAATGATTTCGACAGGGTGAAGAACGGCGATCCTTCTTGCATGGAAATCTGTGCCGATCCTGCGCCACACGGTGGGGACCAGGGTGACGACACAAGGGTGGCGGCTGCATTGGACGCGCTTCGCTCAAATTGCGCGGCTGAATCGGGCCTGCACCAGTTTGAGTGGTGGTCGAGCTCTCTTGCAAGCCACAACTGCATGTATTGCTCGTCAATCGACGCAGGACTCAAAATTGCAATTCCACCACCAACAAACATCAGCATTTACAGATATACCGGAGAATAACCAGTCCAACCTTTGATTGCGGTTTTACCCAATGAACGCCCTTTCACGAGTATTTATAGCCAATCTCTGCCTCCCAGCCCACACGAGAGAGTCGACATCCACGAAAGACCCTTTGCATAGCGGAACACAGCGCTCGCGACCAAGATGACGACCGCGCATCGCCCGACATGGCACGCCGCCGTGGGCCAGACGAACGAGGGCGGATGGCAAGCAGGAGGTACGTGCCACGGAAGACACGCTCCATGTTGAGATCTGCGGTCGATCCGCGCTTCATCGCGTTGTTATAACGGCTCACACATGTTCAATACTGACCTTCCTTCCAGGCCAAGTGAGCCAACAGTTCTCGGCGCGGGATCTGCCGGCGCACAAACACCTGAAGATGAGGTTTGTTGGCGGCCGATCCCTTCGGCTTTGCGTGTGGTCGAGCTGCTGCAGTGGACTCACGTGTGTGTGTGTGTGGCTTGTTTGCGGTGATCGCAATATAGACAAGTGGGGCAGGGCACAGCCAACGAGGTGGAGCTGCTGGACCTGCGCACCGAGCTGGAGCGCAAGGAGGAGAAGTACGAGTTACACAAGGGCCGGAAAAAGGATACGGCGCAAGGTACGCCTCACTACGGTGCCGGCTGTATGATATTAAGGGCCACGTTGGGCTGATTCCGAGTGTGTTCTATTAGATAAATTGCGGCGGCTGGAGGAGAACAAGAAGATCCTGCTGTTGGGTGACGCAGAAACGGATGCACGTGAGTCGCAGCTGAAAAGCGTGGCCAGCAAGTATGACGACGCCGATGATGGCGGAGATTCCGACGAGTCCAGCGAGTCCGATAGCGACAGGTGCGCTCAACTTGACTGGCGTTTCCGCGTCTTTAAGCTACCAGCGACGTGCTCGGTTTGCTAACATTGCCCTTGTTTGCAGTGATGACGATGACGACGAGGCTGAGTTGATGCGCGAACTGGAGAAGATCAAGCAGGAGCGCGAAGAGGAGCGGCTTCGGAAAGAGGCGGAAGAGCGAACCGCAGCAGAGCAGCTGTCCCGCGACGAGATCCTGCAGGGAAACCCTCTGACTCAGCAACAAGCTGCCGGAAGCGCCAAGATGAAGCGCCGATGGAACGACGACGTGGTCTTCAAGAACCAGAGCCGCAACGAACCCGAGGTGAAGAAGCGCTTCATCAACGACACCATTCGCAACGACTTCCACCGCCGCTTCCTCAACCAGTACATCCAGTAGAAGCCTTAAACCGCTGCCTTGGAAGAGAGGACGACAGTGCTCCGCAGCACGAGGAGGTTTGGCCACGAAAGGCTGGTGAAATCATATATTTTTCGCTTGGTTTGTCAAAGCAGAATGCAGAAAGATGGCGGATGGGAAGAGCAGTTGGTGGCTCCGGAGCAGCAGGGAGCGCTCGCTAACGCACTTTGACGATGGTGCCACCCACAAATTTGTGGACCGTCACCTCCTCTCCGTTGTCGTTGGTGGCCTGCGCCTTGACGTACTCGCCGTCCTGCTGGAGACCGCTGGGGAACCTGAGCATGCAGTTGCCGATGGGATTCCCGTTTTCGAAGCGCCCCACGTAGGAGCCGCCGTCCTTGAACACCCACTTCCCGTCGGTGATGGTGTTTTCCGCCCAGTCTCCGACGAAGAGGCTCTTGTCGACTGCGAACTCATACGTTCCTTTCCCTGAGCGGATGCCGTTCTCGAATTTGCCACTGAAGATGTCCCCGTTCGCGTACATGAGCGAGCCGTCACCCATCATCTTGTCCGCCTTCCACTCGCCATGGTACGTGTCGCCATTGGGGAACGTCATCTTGCCCAGTCCGCTCTTGCTGCCGTTCACGTACGTGCCTTCGTACGTTGCGAGTACCGCCACTGCATTCAGAAAGCATGTTGATGTGAGTATGAAATCCTTGCTAGTCACCACGCAACAGCAGCACCCACCTTCTCCGTCTTCACTGCGTTGGTTCCAAGTGTATTTCCCTTCCCCATGCTTGAGGCGGTCCGTGCCGATCGTGCCTTCGAAGGTGTCGCCGTTCGCATACGTGATCTTCACTTCGCCCTCTCGACGCAAGAACTTGGCCTCCTCCGGCCGGTCGTCCACGTAAACCACCGAGTATTCCTGCCCACGCAGTCACATGTCAAGGGACAAGACGCATACTGGCAGCTCAACGAAGATAGGAAGCCCGTACCGCGTCGTCGCCCATGCTGTTCACTGCAGGTAGATCACTGCTGTTGGCAAAATGAGCTGGCGTCGTTTCGCGTCCCCAAAGGATCACTGCAATTGACGCAACCTTCGCGCAACCTGCAATCGAGTTTGATGCTTTCTACCAATCGACAGCATCCATGGTGAAAGTGGGCACATTATAAACCAATCATACGTGCTAAATGATGCTGTTTCGTCCAATCCGAATCCGATCCACACCTTTCAGGCGGGAAGATCGGCGGCACTTTTGGCCTTGCGTGGCAACCAGCCAACATGGGGAAGACGAAGGAGACGCGCGTGTTCTTCGACGTCTCCATCGGCGGGTCTCGGGCGGGGCGCGTCGTGTTCAAGCTGTACGCGGATCTGCCGAAGACGACGGAGAACTTCCGCTCGCTATGCACGGGCGAGCGTGGGTTGGGGCGCGCCACGGGCAAGCCGCTGCACTACAAGAAGGTGCCGTTCCATCGCATCATCAAGGGCTTCATGCTGCAGGGCGGGGACTTCTCGCGGCGGGACGGCACGGGCGGAGAGTCCATCTACGGCGAGCGGTTCCCCGACGAGAGCTTCCGCTACCGCCACACAAAGCCTGGCTTGCTGTCCATGGCCAATGCCGGCAAGAACACCAACGGCAGCCAGTTCTTCATCACCACCGTGGCCACGCCGCATCTGGATGGGAAGCACGTGGTGTTCGGCGAGGTGATCAGTGGCATGGAAGTTGTGCGCAAGATGGAGAACGTGGAGACGGTAGCCAATAACAAGCCAGCGCCTGTGCAGGCGGTGGTGATCGAGGACTGCGGAGAAGTTGACAGCGTCGACGATGACGCATCCGGCTCGGACACGTCGTCGTCATCGGAAGATGGAGTCGACAAGAAGCGACGTAAGGCGTTGAGGAAAGAGCGCAAGAAGCTGAAGAAGCAGGAGCGGAAGGCCAAGCGCAAGGCCAAGAAGGAGAAGAAGAAGCTCAAGAAAGAAGCCAAGCGCGAGAAGAAGCGGCACCGCCACTCTGACGAGAGTAGTGATGGTGATGACGATAGTGTTGAGCGCAAGAAGCACCGAAAGGAGGAGTCTGGTCGATCGAGAAGCCGGGACAGAGCTGTCCCGTCGTCTCGCTCGCGTCGCGCCTCGGAGCGAAAGGATGAACACCGCCCCCATCAGTCGAAAGAGAGGCGATCACGATCGCAGAGCGCCAGTTCATCGCCCTTGAAGTCGGGAAGCCGTTTGAGGCTCACAAAAAGTCCTCGTAAGGACTCGGATGAGCACCGCCGCTCCCGTGAACGTGAACACGGTCGTGCTCTTTCGTCACCGTCGCCTCGCAGAGATGGTGGCCGTCGGCCGCGTTCTGTTTCGGAGCCGAGAAAAGAATCGCCCCGCAGCAGCTTAACTCAGCGTGATGAAGACAAGCACCGTCAACGTGGGCGGGGTTCCAATGCGGATCGTCCGCGACGTGCCGTTCGTTCGAGAAGTCGAAGCAGAAGTCCTCGACGTCGATCGTCGAGTCGAGGTCGCGACGATCGTCGAAGATCACCTCGCCGCCGCCCGAGAAGCCGTTCGGCCAAACGTGGGAGCTCCAGATCGTAGCAATAAAGATTTGCGTCAATACGAAGCAGCGTAGAGAAAGAGATACGAGACTACAAGTAGCCAAAGGGAAGGCTTCCATTCTGGTTGCTGAATACCTGCTCAATCAAGGCAATCCTCCCTCTATCAACAGGTCACATCAGTGGTTTAGCAGCGGGCTGAACTCGAGTCCGAGTGCGATGCCCAACACCAGGATGTGCGGGATACCGTTCGCCACAAGGTTCCCGACAATGGAGAGGAACGGCAGGTACAGAAGCGGATGGCGGTGGTCCAGCACATGCAGCAACGGGATGTCGATGTCTTTCCAGAACTCGTAGGCGCCGTTCACGTTCAGGTAAATCACGTGGTCATCGCCAGGCACGCGCACCTCGAACGGCGTGAAGGCTCGGCAGTACGCAACGGCAAATGCCGTCATGACACAGGAACCCAAGAAGCTCGAGCCGTGCATGCCTCCATGGCCGTTGGTGATCTGGTTTCAGCCACGGAGGGTGAAGCGTTAACACGATGGACATTGTAGGCGAGGAGGTCTACTCTTATGAAAGGAAGGCACGTACGTGAAGACACAAGGGCAGGAACCACAGGTGGTGCGTGGCAAAGAACGTCTTGGAGAACGAGCGGTTCTCTGGATACGTGAGGTACTTCATGGCTCCGGTGAGGAACTTGCCCTGAAGCAGGTACGAGATGGCGTCGATATACCAAAGCATCTGATCTCCAGACACCGTCACCATCTAGTGCACGCACAATCCCCACAAAAAGCACACGAGTTAGACACACGCGCACCTCTTAAGCATGCAAATACCATGAGATGCAGCCTCACCGCCACGCCAACGAGGAACGGCTTGGACAGGAAGACGGCCATGATCACCAGCACGAGCGAGATGTTGCAGCCCCAGAGCATCTCGTACAGAATGTACGTGCCTGTCTCATAGATGAGCACAGAGACCACGTCGTTGGTAAATGAATCAGGGCCTGCCAAGCGAAGGTTCCCATGCATCGCCACGTTGCAGGACTGGCTGAGCGGTCACGTACCGTGCTCGTAGAAGCGCGAGAGCACCATGAGCGCCGTATACACCGCAATGAACGCCCCAACATATCTAGAGCACCAGCAGCAGATAGAGCAGCGATGAGTGCACTATGAACGGAGCGACCGCCGAAACAGAGGCAGACGTCAAGTCGTCGCGGTGGGAAAACACGTGAAAACGAACGGGAAGTTGAAATCTTCGTCCTGGTCCTCCGCTGCGAAGTACGCGTCCAGCTGGAGCGCCAGCCACGTCACCCCCACGTAGCCGACGATGACTATGGCCAGCACACGCGGCAGGTCCTTCTGAGAGACCAGCACGGGCACAGGCGGCATCGCTCCACCGCTGCTCATGGTCAATCGATTCACGTTTTCAGGTCTGCAGATGCTGACGTCCTTCCTGCAACCTTCGGCTAACATTTCAACCGTTACGATTCTACCTTCAAGCAACCGCTGACGTTTTCTATCCGCGATGACGTGCTCCACGTGACGCGCCGAAGTCCTGCTGGAACTGCTTCAAGTCCGTACTGTTAGCGAAGGTGGTGGCATGCGCGACGCCGCGATGCAGGTACAGCCGCAGCAGCTCGTTGATGTAGCTCAATAGATGCGGCATGGCGTCCTGCTCGTCGCCGTTAAAGCGCCCGAGTACGTATTTGGCCATGGCCGTGCCTGATGGCGCTCCGCTATTGCCTCCAGCAAACCAATGTGGCTCACCCACGCCAATGCGAAGGCGCGCAAACCGCTCCGTGCCCACGCACTTGATGATGTCGCGCACACCATTCTGTCCGCCGGGCCCCCCTTTCGCCTTAAAGCGACATTCGCCAAAGGGGAGCGCCACGTCGTCCGTGACCACGAGCAACTCATCCTGTCGGTTCAAAGCTAGCGGGTTCTTCTTGAGCCGCCAGTGATGTCCATGCATGAAGGTCCGCACGGCTGTGCCCGAACAGTTCATGAACGTGGTGGGCAGCAGAACAGCCACGTTCACCTCCTGGTGCGGCACTCCCTCCTTTATGGTTCGCTCTTTGGCCCGCTTCGACGATAGGTTCACCAGGTCATCTACTGGGTACGTGTAGTCCTGATCAACGGCGTTTTGCTGGAATGACACGCGGAATCGCGCCACGTCCCCGTGGTTGTTCGCCTCGTGCTGCAGCCTCAGGCGCTGGCCCTGGATGAAAACAACAGCATACAATTTCGAGAGAATGCGCATCAATCAGTCCCAGCCTTTGCGCGTTGCTAGGCAAGTCGTGGTGTCGGATTTGTAACGCGTTGCCATCGGAAGATAGCTCACCGTGACTTGGGAGGCGTAGGTCTCCAGGAAATGCGTCACTGCCACGTTTCCGATGTTGTGTCTGCATTCAAATAGAGAATAGCACACAAATAAGAACACAGATCCATGCACGAATGATAAACCGACATCCGCGGGCAGACGCAGCGCGTTTGCTTGCAGAGTGACGAGTCCCGTACCTGGTCTTGGCGTATTTGTCACCTGGATTGCCCAGCCCCACGATGAGCTTCCGCACATGATCGTACTTGGGCAGCGACGCGGCCGTCGCGTCATCCCCGCCGGCGTCAGCACCAGCATCTCCAGCGCTGGCAGCGCTGGACAAGCCCGTGACCAGCATGCTCCCGGGTCGGCGCAGCGGGAGCGACTGCAGGCGCCATACATGCAGGATCAGTCCCATGGTCGTGACGAGATGTGGCCCACAGCGCCCTGTATTTGAAGACAGCCTTGTATTCAGATGTAAACTATTCGAGCTGGAATCAGATATGTTGGATATTGGATACAAAATGAAGATGGATAAATGGGTGGGTTCGAAGTTCAGATTGCTCGGATTGCGAGTGCAAACTCATTTCTGCTGCCGCGCTGAGAGGGGCGGGTTCGCTCAGCGCCGCATCCAGAACACTCGCGATGCCGCCTCTTATCGAGGGCGGTGCGCTCAAAGGGCTGGCGGAGGTGTACGAGAGCTCGCTCAAGCTCTTCTTCGTGTGCAGTCTGGAGTTCTACCTGTCGCTGCTGCTCGTGGTGTCCTTCTTCGAGAGCCCCGACGCGTCCAAGCGCGATGAGCAGGAGCTGCAAACCACGTACATGATGGCGTGGGTGCCGCTGGTCTGTGCCGTGGTTGTGGTGTACAGCGGCAAGATTCTGGGCAAGTATGGTCCGGATCCCGAGAACTTCGACCGCAATGTGATGGGGTTTAAGATCGCCATGTGGGTCTACGCGTTCGTGGACCTGATTATTGACGACGACATGGAGATCAAGCACGGCCCGGCCTTGTATGTGGCTGTCATCTTCTGCCTTTGCGATATGGTGCGCTTCAAGATGGAGGCGTCGCGTTTGATTTACGATGACGAGGAGTTGGAGGAAGAGGTGGATCGCCTGGCCAACATGGTGATTGAGGCGCTAGAGCACAGCGACGATGAGTCGGCCTTCAAGCACGCGGTGCGTGAGGTGATTCAGAAGAACCGAGAGGAGTCGCCTGCGGTCGAGATGCAGTCCACCGGTGCGTGGAATGGACCTCATGCGCTCAAGCACTCCACGAAGACTGCGGGCGCTTCCGAACGGCAGGAATCCTACCGGAATGGCCAGGAGGAGGACAGAACCGCCTACGGCACCATCGACATCGCCTCGTGATCCGCCGATTTCCGTCGCCAACATGAAGCCTTTTAGAAATGCACTTATCGTTTGTGATTAGTGGATATTTATCCCTTAAAAATAGTTTTGTATCGTACGATTGGCCGATATTTCGTATAATTGGCTTTTATTGGTGGATAAAATATGTTGAAAATGTCGCACTTATTTTGGGTTCCGATGGCGGTCGTTGGATGGCCAATCAGCAAGCTCACTTGTCCGCAAAGATGCAGCGGCGCGTGCTGGCCAAGACGCTGCGCGAGGCGTCGCCGTTCTTCCTGATTGCAGGACCATGCGTGCTGGAGTCCGAGCAGGTGGTGATGGCCATCGCCGAGCAGTACGAGGTCTAGCAGCTTCTCCTCCGTCCTGCCGCTGGCTATTGACGTTGTGACCATTCGTGTGCTCTTTGTTCAGCCTTGCAGCCATCCAGAAGGAGCTGCAGATCCCCGTGGTCTTCAAGGCGAGCTTCGACAAGGCCAATCGCCAGGATCTGAAGAGTTACCGGGGCCCAGGTCTTGAGCGTGGGCTGAAAATGCTGCAGCACGTGAAGCAGGAGACGGGGCTGCCCGTGCTCACGGATGTCCATGAGACGTACCAGGTGGCGCCAGTGGCTGAAGTGGCTGATATCATCCAGATCCCGGCGTTTCTGAGTCGCCAGACAGATCTCCTCGTAGCTGCTGCAAGCTCGGGACGTCTCGTGAACCTCAAGAAAGGCCAGATGCTCTCCGCCGAGACCATGGTGCGTTCGCTGGCGTGGTTAGATTGCGCCTTGCTTCCAGCAACGCGCATTGATGTCACGTTGCAACCTCTACTGCTGTGCGTTATGACACTGCAGATTCTAGCAGCCAAGAAGCTTGCCGTCACACAGGAAGACTCTGGTGCGTCGTTGTTATATTATACTAAGAATGCGTCGTTTAGATGTGCTAAAGTGAGGGTTTGTCGACGATGGCGAGGCTGTAGATTTCATCCTGACCGAACGAGGCAGCATGTTCGGCTACGGAGACTTGGTGGTGGATGCGAGGAACCTCCCAAAGCTGCGACAGGCCAATGGTCTTGTCGTCCAGGATATCACTCACAGGTGGGGCTGCCTTTAACAGATCTGTGCTTCAGGGTGATGCCGTGATGCTAACGGCTTCGCTATGATTGATGTTCAGTGTCCAACGACCCAGTGGCGCGCACGCTGGAGCGACGACGAGCGGCGGCGACCGCGAGTTCATCCCGACGATCGCACGGATGGCTGCAGCTGTCGGAGTTGATGGGTTCTTCTTCGAGACTCACCCTGACCCACAGCAGGCGCTGTGCGATGCCTCTACCATGCTGCCATTAGCCTCCCTCCAACCACTTCTGGCGGAGCTCATCGCTATCGCCAGAGCCTCGAAGGCCTTGGCGTAGCTAGCTCATTCCAATCCTTCGAGGAAATCCACACAAAACTGCTACGGATCTCGCAAACTCTCTTCGACAACCGGCAGTGGGTGGTCTTTCACCCACAGTTTCTTGAGCATGCGGTTGATTTTTCGATTGAAGCGGTCAGGGCGAGGCTGTTTCGTCTTCGAGTTCACCAGACGGCGACCGGGTTTCGGGATCTTTGGCTTCTTGGGGAGTCGACACCGCTCATGCTTCCCCTCGATGCGCTCGTTGTCCTGCTCCGTGATGCTACCGAGCACTTTTGTGCGCACTCCGATGTACTGCTCCATCGAGGACAGCCGCTTCACCTTCTTGACCATCTCCAGTTTGTACTCAGTCGCCAACTCTTCCGCGAACGCGCTCTTCCTTACGTCCTCAACCTTGATGGCTGGCAAACTGGAGGTGTCATCTTCACCGCCGTTGACATTTTTCTGGTAATTTGTGTACAAATTGTTCGACGCCCTCAGCAGCGACGGGAAGTCGGAGATTGCGAGCTTCCTGTGAGCTACAGCGTGGTTTGGACTCGGGCAATTAACACCGCTATTCACCGCTGGGTTGGCTGCGATCTCGAGCACTTCTTGTGTGCGGGTCATTTCTGGCGCGATGACAGGTGGTTGCTCCGTTTCTGGCTGACTCGCGCTAGATGCGGTCATAGTGTTGGAGATACTCAGCGCAGCGGTCTTAATACTCGCACTGCGGAGCCTTCGAGGCGCCGAGGGACTAGGAGGTGATGGATGGAGCAATCCCAACGGCGTTGCGTTAGAGATGACGAGTGTGGGGTTGGCAGGGAATTGGACTGCCTTCGTCGTTGACGAAGGTTCTTCAGTGGGGCCTGTCGACAGCAGGGCGACGTGTGCGCTGATGTCCTTCGCGATAGGCACCTTGGCTGCAAGGTCGCCGAGGGGTTTATTGGGCCTTTTCGCGTGCGCCTTCTTTTGTTTGTCTTCGATTTTCTTTCTCGCCGCCGCCAGCGATGGACACGCCGAATCCCCAGTCGTGTGGTCCTTGCTGCCGCACCACCCGCACATGCACTTCCCGTCTTGCATCATGGCTTTCGTAGAGCTGCACATGACACACACAGAGACGCGAAGAGCAGATAGCAAGCGGTTTTAAGAACTGAGGGCACTACAACGCGATCATACGGGAGAAACACAGTCGTACAGAGTGATAATCAGGCCGGGGTTCGCAAGCGCAAGTTTCACTCGCGTCTTGCGCCAGTTCTCGCGTGCTTCGGCAAGCTTCCGGAACTTGTTGAACGATTCCCGAATGTGATCCAGCGCGTGCATGAAGAACAGCTCCTTCCACGTCTCCCTCTGGAAACAGCACAAGAGCAAGACACAGGCAACATATCAGTATTAAATGAGGTCGACAGGCATGCTGTATGATCCGACAGGGAGTTCTAGTCTCGTACATCCATGATCAGCGCTTTCACATCCGTGACTACAGTGCAAGGCAAGGCAAGCAAACCCCAGCAAAGAAGTGAGCCATCCCTCCTCCTAGAAGCGAAGTCGTGAGCCCTACGTACGTGCGAGCAGGTCGGTATGGCAAAAGGTCTTGTTGAACAGAATGGGGTACTCGCCACAGATGTCGTGGTCCTGGAACAGGCTCAGCTCCAGTTCGGTGCGTCGTTTCTGCTGCGTCCGTCGCCTCCCCGGGACCCCCTGGCTGGGCCGTTTGGCCAGATCGCTCTCCAGTTCGGCACAGCGCTGGACGACGCCGTTCTCGTTCAGCAGCTGCATTATGGGCACCGTCTCTTGTACCGTGCCAGCGTAGATGAAGAAGACGAAGTTGGCCTCCGAGCCGATCCTTGTAAGGTACGTGTCCGCCGGGAAGATCACGTGCCGAAGTCGGTTGGACAGTCGAGTGAGTTCGCCGTGAGGCCAGCCGTCGAAGAAGTAGATGGTCTCCAGGAACTCTGACTGGGTAAAGTCTAGATGCGCCGAGTTGGTGATCCGGATGAGCCGTTGGTAGGCGCCTCGCTTGAGGCAGATGAAGGACGTGGGCTCGTCACACACGATGGTACACGACCTGCGAGCTGTGGGATCCATCACGGCCAGCTCGCCAAAGGTGCCGCCATCGGAGAGCTGCTTGATGAACGTGCCAAACTGGTCAGGTTGCAGCCTCTCTTCGTCCTCGTCGCCTGTCTTCTTGAAGCTCAGTAACGAGATCTTTCGCATGGACGCACGTCTCGGACTTGGGTCTTCGTCGAGAACAACCCGAGGCTTGGGCTTGGCGTCGATGAAGAGGGAGACAGACCCGGACACGATCACGTAGAAGGTGTCTCCATAGTCGCCCTGGTAACACACGACGCCCTTGGGCGGCAGCTCCAGCAGCGTCATTTCGCGGCAGATGGTCTTGCAGATGATCTCCTGAGCACCCTGGAAGATTTTATTGGTGCTGCCGTTCTTCAGCACCCACTCATAGAGCGTGTCAATTTGGTGGGCCTCACGGGTCTCCGGGGGCAGTTGAAGAATGCGGTGGATTTCCTTCACCTCCTTCTGTCGCTGGCGTTTGGGCTCCGACTGCAGATCCACCTGCAGTTGGCCATGCAGCTTGTACAGGAACGAATTGTGGCGCAGGGTCGGGAATCGCTGCAAAGCCGGCGAGGTCGCGGTCTTCCCCGGTGACTGGGCTTTAGGAGTACTCTCCCCAACGTGATTGTTGTTCTGGCTGATAGTCGTGCTGACGTCGATGCCGCCGACCTTGGCGGGCATGGCTCGATACTGTGGACAGCGTGAGCTGTAAAGCTCATGCACGTGTCGACTGATGTTGGCTGAAATGCTGCAGCGACGCAGCCTTGGAAGCCGAGATCATACTCGCATGGTCCCAAAAATAGTTGCTGCATCAAAGCGGAGGTGTTTAGTCCGCATTTGCTTTGAACCAGTCGTCGCTTCAGGCAAACAGGCACTTGCCACTACTTCGAAGCAGTTAATAGCGAACGCATCAGCATCATGGTTATGCATTACTCCACCTTATACGCCCTTTCGACGGAGCACCTCCTCCAGCTTGGAATCGGATCGGATCGTTGAATGAGATCGTAGACATGCTGCGTCGAAGGGATCTGGGCTCGAAGCGCTTGGGGAACTTCTCGTCCCCTTAACAGTCGCTCTGTCTGTCTGACTGACTGTCTACAGGTTTTTCTGACGGAGCACCTCGTTCGCAGCCTCCTCCTCAAGCGTGACGTCGTCGCGGTGGATGAGGTAGCGGAAGTGCTGCGCCGAGCGGATCTCCATCTCGAAGGACATGAGGAACTTCTTGTCCACGGGGTCAATGAGGTGCAGGATGCGGTACTGCTGGTCGCGGTTGGCCTCGAACCACGTGTCGCAGCGATCGAAGAACAGCGTGTTGTTCCAGTTCATGGCCTCTTCGTGCGCCAGGTCGTACATCTCCTTGAAGCGGTCGATGTGGATGCACAGGTGGTGGCCGTCGTACTCGCCCTTGCTGTCACGCTCGGACTCCAGCTCATCAAAAACAAAGGCTTGCAGAGGGCCGCAGAACACGTGCGTGCGGTACAGCTCGTCGTTCCCGGCCTTCTTCGAGACCACCGTCTTGGCGCCCAAGTAGTGCTCGAAGAAGCGCGAGATGCCGTGCGCGATGCCCGGGCGGCAGCGGTAATACATGAACGGAAAGCCCTGCGCCACGCCGGCGACATTGTTGGTCACGGGAAGCGTCTTGCCCATGGACTGGCTGATGGACCAATAGTGGCGAGGAGTCACGTGCAGTCGCAGCTCGTTGCCGTACGGGTCGTTCGCCTTCAGGTGGTCGTACTGGTTCGTGTCGAACAGCTCGTGCCACTTCTCGCGAGGGTACTCGCGTGTCGTCTCGCCGCCGCGGTTCACGCGCTCGAACGCGAACTTGGTGTCCTTGAGCTCATCCGCAACGCCCGCCAAGCTCTTCTCCAACTGATCCAGGTCCGGCACGTACAGGTAGATGACGCCATTAATGCATTCGCTCTTGGCCTGGCCCGTGAACAGGTGGAACTGGTGGCGCGCGCCGAAATTGGCCCAGAAATGATACGCGAGTCGCGGATCGCGCGAGCATTGCAGGCCGCGCATGTAGAAGATGAAGGCGGGCGACGCCTCCGTGCACTTGTCCGTGTTGGACAGGTTGATGTGCTCCAGGAACTTGAGGTTGCCGGCCTCCTCCATGGCCTGGAGCACCTCCTCCTTGCTCCACGTCGCCTCCGTGCTGCTCATTGTGCGGGTCTTGTGGCGTCGAGGGCGTCAATTGCTGAATGGCGCACAAGGATTCCGCTGGTTTTTATGTGTGTCCACTTCATTAAATAACGGGTGGGTGCATACGAAATAACTAAGGGTAACCTTGGAATTAAAGTCTACAAAAATGATTGATGGAAGGGAGGATATGGGTTTTAAAATACCAACTTGCACTTTTTACAAGGGGATTAGTAGGTTTTGCCCTCTAGCGTTTGCGCCACCAGCGAAAATGCGCCAATCATGCTTTGGGATTCCGCCAGCACATTCCAACAACAGGATAGGTGCAAAGACCAGGCGTATCTGTTGCAGGGCACACGTTGAGGAACCAGCACAACGTCATCAAACTTTTATTTGGTTTGCCTAAAAAAAAACGGGGTCTAAACTACATTTAGGATCTATAGAAATAAATAGAATCTTGAATTCACAAATCGAGTTTGCCAGGTTTTACAACACATGTCACTACTAAAGCAAGAGGGTAACCGCCAAACCTTCTTCGGAATGGGCGATGATAAAATGGCTCCTGCATCCGGTCGAACCCAGCCAGCAGCTCTGCGACGTCGAGCGGTGGCGTGCATGTATTCCAAGGCGTACTTCCAGGCGTTAGCTCGCCTGCCTGTGCACCGGCAGCGAGAGCGCATGACGCTGGCGCTGCTAGAGGCCTGCTTCCCGGCTGGCAGTCTCTCGCAGTATCTCCAGCTCCTTGCACCGACCCTCGCGACTCGAACTCAGCTCCAAGCATTCCATTCGCGGGATTACGTTGATGCACTACACGAATTCGGAGGTGGCAACAGCTTTGTCGAGGATACCAAGATGTCCGTTGCACAAAAGAAGGCGCGACAGCAGCAACTGAGCGACTTCGAGCTCGTGGACGACGCCTACGTGTTTCCGGGGCTCTTTGACTACTGTTCGTATGTTGCAGGCGCCACATTGACGGCTGTGGATGCGCTGCTGCATCTAATGGGATCTCAATCCGATACTCAAGTGCCGCTGCCACCAGTGGCAATCAATATGGGCGGAGGGCGACATCACGCCATGAGGTCACAGGCCAGTGGCTTCTGCTACGTGAACGACGTCGTGCTGGGCGTCCAGCGCCTGCTCACCAAAGGAAATATCCAGCGCGTGCTGTGTGTGGACATTGACGTGCATCATGGCGACGGCACTCAGGGAGCCTTCTACTTCAGCGAGAAGGTCACGACCGTGTCGTTCCATCTGTTCGAGCGTGGGTTTTTCCCAGGCACGGGTGCAGCCACTGAGGTTGGCGAGGGTCGTGGGAAGCACAACAACATCAACGTCCCGTTGCAGCGTGGTATCACCGACAGTCAGTTCCACGAAATCTTTGCGAGTATCGTGGGGAAAGCTGCTGAGCTGGTGCAACCCGAAGCGCTCGTGCTTGTCTGCGGCGTCGACACTTTGGCTCGAGATGCTTTGGGCGGCTTCAACCTCACCAGCGATGGGATCTGCGCTTGCGTGGGGTCCATGATGGCTCTTACATTACCCATGCTGCTGCTGGGGGCTGGAGGATATAGCGGAGCCGATGCCAGCAAATGCTTCGCTGCTGTTGTTGCGACTGTGATGGGCCAACGAGAAGCGCTCCCCGATCGAATCCCCGAGCACGACTTCTACGAAGAGTACGGCTGCGTTGTCCGGCTCTGGTTTGCTCAATTCTTGCTAACAATGATGTTCTTTTTCCTGGGTTGTTTGGTGTGGCAGATATGGACCGGAATTCCAGGTGGCCACGATGCCGGTCATCCACCGTCCAAACCAAAACACGACCGTCTCTCTCGCCGACACAAGGGACCAGGCCATCGCCACACTGGAAAGCGCCGCAGAAATCCGCAGCAACCGGAAGCAGCAAGAAGTTTCACAGAAGCGCAAGCGCTAAGTTTTCTTCGTTTTGATGTCCTTCACAGTAAATTCATGCGTGGTGCGTCCAATCTCCATTCTCCGAGCTCGTCATACTTAAGAAAGATATGCCGACCTGCTCCGCGCTAGAGGCCTTTGTGGCGCTGATGCAAGTGGTAAAACTGCTATCTCCGTCGATTGCTGCTGTTGAGAGCGTGGTAGTGAGGGCTGCTCTTGTCGGTGGTAGTAATAGTTGTAGTTGAGTTGGGTCAGGATCTCGTTCACGTGAGGGGAGGCGCCGTGCTTCTGCATGGCCGTGAGCATCACCACCAGAAAGTGAGACTGGCGCTTGAACTCCTTCGCGCTTTTCGTCATTTCGGTGTGCTGCAAACGAAAGTCTGGATGCTGCAACAGACTTGAATGGCTATCCTTGTCGGTCGCCTGTCCATCATTCCCGCTCGAGCTTTGAGGGAAATACGTCAGGACGTTACGCTCCACCGCCTTCACGAGCTCATCCACTTGGCTCACGAAGCGCAAGATATGGTTGAAGGTCGTGAGGATGTACTGGATTACCGTCGCGTGCTGTTGCCAGCAGCAAACCAGTACGCAAAGCACACGGTTAGACGTATATCAACATGATAGAACATGCATCTTCAAGCTTTCATGGGCCACAGTACCTTATCCAAGAGAAAGAAACGGTTCAGCAAGAGATCGAGATACTTCTCGTGCGCCTCATCCATCTACAGTGCGTCACCAAAAGTCGACACAACAGCAACCCATCCATAGAAAGCAGCGCTTAGTGTAGGAAGGAGCCCACCATCTTGGCAGCAGAGAGAACTGTACACCAGTAGAAGCACCTACCTCTGCGAGACTTCGTGAGGACTCGAGCACTCGACGGAATTTGGACCAACCTTCGCTTGAAATCTAAAGTATAAGCAACGAAACAAGCGTCAGTATCGCTGCATCCATTCGTCTCGAGTACCACAAAGTTGAAGCCGTGCCTGGCTAGTGAGATAAGTCAGCAGACTCTTAGTATAATGCAGCATGTCTGCCACTTGCATCACTAGTCCACCGACGTCTCTCTCGATGCTAAATTCAATCAAAACCCGAAAAATTAGACCAAAGTCGCCGAATAACAACCCAATGCGCAAATTGCGCCGTCAACCGCCACGTACTGCGGGTAGCACCGCCGATGTCGAAGACTGTACTTGAACTGAGCAGCCGACACCACAAACAAATGATAAGTGAACAGACATGGCTTGGTAAGGGTCATTGGGATTGGGCTACTGCACCTTGACAATCGCTGACTCCACCGCTTTCACTTGAACCAAGAAGATGCCGACGCGCGAGTATTTCTGCATAATCGCAGCACTGAACAGCACTCGCAGTGGCTGCTGGATGGAAAACGCGAAGTGCAGGCACTTCATCGTGGCGACATCGACTTTCCGGGAAATGCTGGAAGAGTCCAAGTGTTTGGCGTCAATGCGAATGCAAATCTGGCCTCCAAGTTGCCGCTGGGAGGTCGACAGCATGTTGTCTTCGAGCATTCCCTGGATGGCACTCTGGTAGAAGGCGTTGATCCTCTCGCTGTCGGCCCATTCAAGCGGATTCACTTGCATTTGAGTTACCAGTTTCGCGCTGAAGATGCCAAATACATCTTGCTGCAACAGGTGAAAGCATACAACAAACGAGTAAGAAACACTCGACGATTTCGATTACAACACAGTTCCACAATGGAGACCGAGGCAAGTGTACCTGCTCCATGAGGACAAACATTCGCAGCGCATCCACATGCTCCAGGTAGCGCATCTGGTCTCTGAAAATCTCAGTGATGCTCCCGTTTAGCTCTCGACACTGCATCAAACACACACAAACCACATCAGAAATCGGTGATTGTCGTTAAATACATAGACAAACGAACCCATTCCTTGGCTCACATACCTTCCTGTCAACGTGTCTGGTGAGACAACGCTCCACGATCCGATTAAAAGGCATGCAGTCGATCACCCTAGGCTCTGAGGAAGGTGTAGCTGCTTCAACTCCATCTGTCAACACCAACAAGGATGTGATTCTGCCGCTATGACTCCATCCCATTTCGCCAACCTCGCTCAGAAACAGTTCTCGCAATGAAGGCTGTTGTGGCTCCGGTGGCTTCAAGTAATCATCCGTGGTGCGCTGTCGATGCTGTAGAAAGCGGTTCTTCATCTGTCGGCTGGCCAGCGCTTCGTTCATCAGACCAATCACCGACTCCAGGAATGCCGGAACCAGCGCTCGCTTTACTTCGAATGGCGCCAACGCTAGCAAGCCCTCACGGAAGCTTTGGGCGCGCTCGATACGCGTCGGAGACATTGTAGCGATGCTCAGGGAAGCAGGTGAGGTGAAGAACAGCTCGCCATTCAATGGGATCGTTTCAAAATGCCCATTTTCAAAGAGCATCTGGTTTAGGAGGTCCAAATACGGGCTCAGAGATCCGATGAAGAGATGCAGCAGCATATCGTATCGCGACCAACTGCCGGAGCTGCGCGTGTCCTCATTTTCCTGCGATCCCTCCACGAATTCGACCTCCATCATGCGATACAGAGCATCCAATACGTATTTCGCTTGCTCAGCGCGCTTAATTTCGTGCCAATTCCGGGTCGACAGTCTCTGGAAACAGTCCACCAGCACTTGCTTCAGCCACGAAATTGTCTGGAAATTCTCCTTTAAGGCACCGTAAATCCCCAACAGCGTCGGCGGTCGGACAGTACTGCCAGCCCATGGCGCAGCATCGTCTTCGAATCCCACTGGGGTATTGATCTGCTGCTCCGCATCACAGATCTCTTCACTCAAACTCCCCAGGATTTCTGAAAGCGCGTTGGCAAGTCCTTCCAGAGTCACACACCGCTGATACTCAAGTTCCTCGCGGGTTTGAGCGATAAACCCGCGTAAATCCCGAAGCAACTGCAATTCAGACGCCGCATTTGCGAATTCTTCCAAGAAGTGATACAACGCCAAGGGCGAGAGATGACCGACCGCCATAGTCTGGGCTCGTCGGGACAGCTGGATAGTGCTGGTCTGGAAGTCCACACTGAAGAGCGCAGGCGTGGGTCTGCTTGGCTGGAGCTTAAACAGAAGTGATTCAACTCCATCGAGCGCTTGAAAGACCATGTTCACCACCGTTTGCTCGTGAATGAGCTTCTGCGGAAGAGGAGGATCTCTCCGCGTAGTATTGGCATCATGGACGATTGTAGGGCACAAAAGCCACGGCCGCTCCATCGTGAACGGCACGAGCTTCTCATTCGCCAGAAGACAGCTTGCGCTTTCATCAGATGACTCCTCCATCACTTCATCCTCAGAATCTATCGAGTTGCCCTTTTGCATGGACACTTCAGGGTAATAGCGCTTGAGGAGCTCATCCCGCAGCAGGATTTCTTCCGAGAACTCTTGCCGCTCAACCAAAGGCCGTGGACCTTGTCTTTCAGGGTCAATGATCTGCTGTCTAGTGGCAAAGACACTACTGACCCGAGAGTCTAGTGTCGCCTTCGCCCCGGTCACCAGGTGATCATCCACATCATCAAGCGCCGCGTTCGACCGCTTGGCATTACGACGGCGTCCACCAACACTACCGTCACTCTCCACTGCATCTTCACTTTCGCTCATTTCCCAGTCACTTTCCTCCGCATCGCTCTCCTCCCACGCTTGGTACCATTTGTCATTGGTGGAGATCTGGAACAATTCCTCCACCAGTTGGTTCTCCAACTGCTTCTCCTGCATCTGTTTCGTCTGTTCTTCCTGCCAAACCAGCATCCACCCAGTCGTCGTGTCTGGATCCACCGCCACGTCTTCATCTGCCGCCGCCGTGGGGCGCTCCGCCAGCTCCAGCAGCAGCTTCAGCACCTGGAAGTCGCATGAGGCCGCCAGCGTCTGTAGCTTCTGCGCCCGCTCCTCCAGCGAATGCACGCGGAACTTGGCCGTCAGCCCGTTCAGTTCATGCTGCACGTCCTGCGGCATGCACTCCATGAAGCGGTGCGCGTACAACTGGCCCACAACGCGGTCAGCGCGGAGTAGCAGCGTCTCCTGCCTGCTGCTGTGCTCGGCATCTTCCGTCTCGGGGCTGACGCTGGCGCGGTGGGAACCCGGGCTGCTGTTGCGCACATGCGCACAAAGCTCCTTGGCGAGCGGCCGCCATTCCTTGGTCCACGCCGGCACCGGCGCCATGATCCGCTTGCTGTCTTTTTGTGCTGGCAGCGCGGAAATGGTGCTTGTATACTGTATAGTACAACTTAAAGGGACAGTGTAGGAAGAGTGATGGCTGAATCAATTCACTTTTACTAAAGGACCACATCACTCATTTCTATTGGTCGAAAACAAAAACTTCCAAAAAGAATTTACCAACATTTCTGACACCCACTAAATTTTATCATCAAAATTCGACGGTACATTTAAAAATGTTCCGTTAAGTTTTCGAAGAGGGTTTCCAGAGCTGTAGCTTGTGAGCTTCTCGTCATTCCTCGATTTGCCAGCATGGAGACAGCTGCTGATTCAAGTACGAGGAGACGGCCTCCGGATCGCGAGTACAAATGCTCAAGCGTTCAAGTGTTCAAGAACCAGAAGAATCCAACCCAGAATCAAGGGTTGTCGGCAAGCGAGAAGACTCGCCGTGTGCTTGAAGTTGACGCTATTCTCCCGAAGATGAGGATTGAGTGGCCCGCTAGACAATCTCTGCGTGTGGACACGCCTTGCGCTGCATCAACAGTCGATGCAAGGCAAACTTCTGGAACGGACTGAAGCAAGGAGCGACCAAATGATGGCTGGAAAGACTCGCAGCGTACGAGTTGCGGGAACACGCTGGAGACCAGTCACTCACCTATCTCACTTCAGTATCTGCGGTGCAGTGGACAAGCGTTTCCCTCCAAGCTCTCCATTCCCAACATAGGCGTTTTGCCTTGCTATCCCAAGTCTTGTCTGGTGTTGAGTCCTGCGGACATCGGCTCCT
>MBAC02004827.1:0-28789 GCA_001712635.2 Nothophytophthora sp. Chile5
TAAGCCGTAAAGGCTTCGGCGCAGCCTCGCGAGGGGCTGGCGCCGGGACCCGAAGGTTCCCCTGAATGTGGGCGATCAGCCCACGTTCATACGTATCGAACGCCGCGATACGGTCGACCTGCTCGGCCGGTGACTGCGTAACCAACCCGCGGAGCAGGTCCGGTCCGAAGATGCCTCCCATCTTTCGGACAGATTCCCATTGGGAATCATTCAAGTGAGGGAACTCACTTCGATCCATCATGGCTCTCGTGAGTCCACAGAGGATTCAGGTAATCGAACCCGCGTAGGCGTGGATTGATTACAAGTGCTACCAGGTGTGTCGGGGCCGTCACAGAGCACAATGCACAGAGGAAGTGCTTGGCGATATTCTATCGCCCTGACCGAACTTGGTTCGGTCCTGTTCCTGGCCTAAGGGAACTAAGCTTGAGGTTTTTAAAGCTAAATGAAGACTGAATCGATTCCTTAGTTTGCGGCAGTATTTTACCCTGCAAGTAAAATACCTTCTAAACTAATCTGTGCTAATGTAAATCCATACAAATGCAGTAAACTATCCTCCCAGGCGTAGTTTACACTGGTCGCTCAAATGAGTGGCTCCCAGCCACTTTAGGCACTCCGTACCATAGAAACGAGGGACCAGATTGTCCCGAAAGAGTGCATAAGGCACTCTTTGTGTCACTAGACCGATACCGGTATTACTGTGACTGTAAAACGGTACAATACTGTACCCAATTACCTTGTGTAAGGGTACACAAACGTACCCCGTTACAAGCAAACTCTTGCGTCTGCGCACTCTCGTCCAGCACAAAATTCTCCTCGGCCACGTCGGTCTCGTCGCTTTTGCGGTGCCTGTCCATGTCGCCCGAGCTGTACACCTTCCGCAGTGCTGTGCTTTCTCGGCTGTGCTGGTATGCGTTCTTCCTGCTGAAACCGCATGCCAAATGAACATAAACACACAGGAATCAACACACGTATACACAACCGTATCCCGCGCACACTCGCCGACCGAACACCGCCTCATGAGCACGTGCGTACCTCCCACTATCCCCCACATCGCGTTGCGCTGACTCGATCGATTCCTGCCGCATGGCCGTTTTCCGATGCGGTACGCGTTTCAAACTGAGAATGGGGATTTCCATTGGATGAACTGGCCGCAGGACAGAGAAGGAGATTAGGGGAAAGCGTGGTTTCCCGATCGCAGAAGGAAATCGGTGGCTCAGGATGAAGGTGGCGCCACGCGTCGCGTGCGCGGCCAAGTTAGTCTGGATCATTCGACGATTTTCGCAGCATAGGCTCAAGTTAATTCCCGTCGTTTTTTGCAATGCTCTCATCCGCTACGCTTTCTTCAAGCCGGAGGTGCTCGGCACCCCTGGGTACGCTTACGGTAGCTATGAGCTGCCTGAGGACCTGTCAGCCCCGGTGGTCGTTGCGCTGATCTGCAACGGTCACTGGGGAGGGCGTGCGGTCACTGAGGTGGAGCGCTCCCGCGCCGAGGTGGAGGCGCGTGCCGTCTGCGAAGCTGAGGCATCCAGTGGTATTGGCACTTACACGGGGAGTTGCATTTGCGCCGCGCGCATCTCGCCCGGGGCGGCGCGTTTGTGGGACTACGGCATCGTCGTCGGCTACGAATGGTTCGAGGAGCCGGCTTCCGGTCTCTTCCATGTTCAGTTTGGCACGACGACAGAGACGCTGCTGTTCGACGAGGGGTATTTCCAAGAGGTGGCCGTCGAAACGTATGCTTTGCGGCCAAGCTTCCACCGCGCTGTTGCGGACGTCATGCCTGGTGAGATGGCCGCCATCAACCATGCTGCGTTTGTTCACTTCAATGGCATCGCAAGACGGCGGCTCGCAGCTCACGCGCCATCCTGCAGAAACTCGGCATGGCTCCAGTCGATGAAGCACTCTCCTTCCCCCTGTACGACGCCCTGCGTTCGCGGGTGGTGGAGGTGCCGATCAAGTACGTCCTCGACTTCATCTACTACCACGAAGGCAAGCGTCGCACCCCCCGCCACGTCTCGCTTGGAGCGACGCTCCTGGATGGAGCCAGCGCGTTGCGCGCTGGATCGAGTGTTGCGTTTCCTCCTGTGGCGTTGCTTCCACCAACTCGTCCAACGGTCGCTGTCGACGACCAGCTCAGTGGCTCGGAGGAGGACAGCGGCGGTGAACCTGGTGTCTCTGCACCAACCCCGGATCCAGCGGCTGCTCCAGGCCCGCCCAAGCGGCACCGCGTCCAAGGTGAATCTGGCGAATCCACTTCAAATCTTGCGCGACTCCAAGCTGCGGCGGCGTCCCTTGCTGACCAACCGGGCATGCTTCGCGAGCTTGATGAGTTTACCTCGCTCCGGCAAGCTGGTCTGTCTCAATCACCTGGTAGCGGGTTGGTGCTCGCACTTAGTGCAACCGGTTCCGCGGCCCAGTTTCGACCGTCGGCCTTGCAACACACTGTGCACCAGGCGATTGTGAACGGTACGTTCTCTGCCTACCCACCGCAGCTGCCTGTAGAACGCTGCAGTCGCAGTGTGAGTTGTTCTCCTTTCTGCCACATCCGGCTGTCCTCCGCGGCCTCTACGCTTGGGCCTTCGGCATGCGAGGCCTCTCGGTCATGCACTTCGCCCGTGTGACGACTCAGCATCAACGCGAGTTAACTCGCCGGTTCGACATGACGGACTTTTTGCTGACAAACCGACTGCAAGATCCGAGCAGGCCTGGGTTGCGGGATGACCTGCTCGAGGCGCTGGACGGTCTCTTCAGTGTGAACCACTGTTGCAAGATGTTAGTTGGGGAGCTATTTCAAGCGGCGCGAGGCTTCTTGTGCCTGTTGCGATCGAGCACGAGTCCGCCGGATACAGTCGTCCTTCAGGAATTCGTCCATTGGGTTGATGGCCGGCTTGAGAAATTCCGGGCTCTGCTGGCACGCGGAGACGAGGAGACGGCGGCCACAGTCAAGCTCGACTTCTGTGTCTCGCATCCGTCATACATCCAGATCATACAAGATGCCACACAGATGCACATTGTGGAGATGCTACGTGCTGCGGCACAACCTCAAGGAGAGTCATTGCGTCGCCATGAGGGCAGCCAGCATCAGAGCCGCGGCCGCATCCACCAGGGAGCGCGTCAGCAGGTGTCCACCGGTGCTCCAGGCACTGCCCTCTCAACGGCAAGAGTCTCTGCATGAAATTCCTGGCAGTCAACACAAGTCGCGGCCGAGGCGATAAGTGCGTCTTCGACTATCGGGGACACTTCCGTCCTACAGCGCTGGACCCTCAGGTGCGGGCCTTCATTGTGCAGAACTACGGCGGACTCAAGCCGGAGTTCAAGGATCTGTGAAGGGGCCGTGGGTCGAACGCTGGCTCGATCGCGCCCAGGCCGCCTCCTCAGCCACCAAACGTGCGCGCATTTGCCACGTCTGGTTCTCGGTCGACTGCGACCGCTTCAGCCTCCTGTTCGGCCCCTGTGCTGACTGCGCCCGCGCTTGCCGCCAGTCCAGCTGAACCGTCCGGTGCGCTCGCTACGGCAGCCACCCCGACGAAACTCCACGGAACTCACTCGAGCCCTGCGCCATTCGGTCGGGACCGCCGTGCCGCTGGATTCCAGCCGTCAGCGCAATCGCCTGGCGCGTTTGTAAGCGACTACGTCGGGCGCCTTCAAGTCCACGTGGCCAGCACGTTGGCACTTCGACGGCGGCTACTGGCCGAGCATCAACTCGTGATTGGAAGTGCTGTGCGAGAGTGGATGGTTGGGATCCTGTTTGGCTCTCACCCACCCTCGATGGAGTCCATACGGAGAGGGTCTCGCTACCGCCTCGATCACGCCAAACAGGCGACGTACAGCACGTTCTTGCGGCGAACGCTGATGCCGCTGCCAAAATTCGTTCGCCTGATCCGTGGCGAGACTACCGCTGACACCCGTCCGAACAAGGCGCTGGAATACCTGGTGTCCGAGTCGCACCCTCACACGGAGCGTTGGAATGATGTGGTGCGCCAAGGTGTTCGCCCCACGTGGTCTCGCCCATTTGAGCGGCAACACATCCCTCCAGCAAATCACGGATCCGCGCGTCAGGCGCTCAATGCCAGCATCAAGAACATTCGAAAAGGCCAGGATGCAGACCGCTATCTCGTCTTGGACCTCGACCTGCTGAGTCAACTCGACGGCGTTACTTGCAGCCCGTTTGGCGCGGTTGCCAAGGGCGCCCTCCCACTTTCCGACGACGCTCGAGTGATTCACTATTTGTCTTTCCCCCCGGGTGCCTCGGTCAACGACCACACCGCTTCGAGCAGCACGATCGCGATCTCGCACGTCGGAGCAGTGGCTATCGCTCGCAGGATCGTGGAAGTGGAGACCGGATTTCCGGGCCGTGGACAAATGATGGTTGGCGACGTATCGGGTGCATTCCGGCACATTACACTACATGCGGAGGCCGTGGGATGACCCACGGGTACCATTCCATCGCTGGGCGTCCTTGTGATGGATCTAGTCTGCCCATTCGGGCGGACTGACTCGCCGGGTCACTACTGGGTGGTGGGCGAGGCGATTAAACACTATCAGGGCCGCCCGATGCCCCGTTGGCCCCACCAACCACCTCATGCTTCAGCTGGTTTCGATGCTCGGGCCTGGTGTGACGATCATATATGTGTCGAGCCCGACGTGGGATCACGTCTCGACGAGACTGCACTCGCCTTACGATCCGCAAGGGTGCAGGTCCTGGGCCCCGACGCCTGTAATGAGGACAAGTTCACTGCGTGGTTCACGCGCGGTAAGGCGCCGGGGCTCCTCTGGGACTTGGACACGGCGACCGTGTCCATGCCCGCGGATAAAATCGCCAAGGCAGTCGACCGATTGCGCGCGATGCTCCAGTCGGGAACGACAACCCGCAAGACCCTCAATGAGCTCATGGGCAGTTTCCGCCATGTGTGCACCTGTGTGCGCTCTGCGTCGGCGTTCTCACAACGGCTGGGAGAGTTGTGTCGCACTGCGGGCCGCCGCGGTAGTGTGACCACCACAGACGCAGCACGTGACGATCTGCGCTGGTTTCTCGCCATCCTTCGTACCGCACGACTCAACGCCATCCCGCTCGATCGGTTCGCGGCCACGCAACCCCCCACCTGGTACATCATGATGGATGCCAGCGATCGAGGACTCCGCGCGCTATGGCCAACCCGGCGCGAATACTTGCAAGTCGAGTTCAACGACTAAGAGCGATTCATGATTCGGGAGTTCAACGGCCAAGGCGTCGTCGGCTTCGGCATTAACCTCCGCGAGCTCTTGAGTGCCACATTCGTTTCGCTGGGTTGGGGAACCGCATGGGCTCTTCCAGGTTCGCCGCTTACCGCCCACGTGCAATTCTGGATTGACAACCGGTCCGCCGTGGCCTGGACCAACAAGCAGAGAAGTCGAAACCCCACTGCTCAGCAGCTGCTGTGGCTGCAGAGCCTTCTGGAAGCCAGGGATGACTTCTTCACGAGTGCACAAAACATTCCCGGCGCAGACAACGGGATGGCAGACGCTGGCAGCCGGGCGCGGCAGTCACCAACACTGGCCGCCGCTTTCACTAACTTGTCGCTTGGCTGGTTGCAGGTCACTGTTCCGACCGACTTTCGACGACCCTCGCTGGTTTGGGCGCGCTTCAGCGAGCAGGGGCTCTAGTCGCATCTTCACAGGTGGCCTACAACCGAGCGTGGGCCCAATGGGTGAGGTGGTGCACCCACATGGGTTGGAAACCGTGGCTAGCCGCCCACAATGCCGATGGTAATGCTGCTCAACTCGGCGCGTTTGCAGTCTACTTGTGACAGTGGGGAATGAACCAGCGCGGCCAAGGCAACACGTACTCGACGGTATGCGCAAAGCTCAGCGCCGTTCGCTGGTACCACCGCAGCAACCTTGGGTATGATCCGGGCGTTAATGCCAGACACGCCTTACTCCTCAAGGGCATCCGCCGCTTCACCAATCCAGTCCTCAGGCAGCAGCCGCTCATCGTGCCGAATCTGCGTGTGATCGGCGACCGTCTCGATCTCATACAGCCTCGATCCCAGCTCGTATGTGGTGGGCTGCTTCTGGCGTACTTCTTCCTCCTGAGGCGTTCGGAATACCTCCACTTGGGTCGCAATCACCACGCCTACGTCCTCCGCCTCGGACACTTGACGTTTCATGACGCCGCCGGAACCACATGCACACCGTGCAAGGCCAAAATCGTCGGTGTCACGCTTCACGGAGCCAATAATAACCAGTACGGCCGTGAGGAAGCCAGGTACCATCACAAGTATGGTGACGCGCAGATCTGCCCCGTGCGCGCTGCTCGTTGGGTGGTGAAGGCAGCAGCGGCTTTGGGCACACGCGCACACCAACCGGCGCTGTCAACAGGAACAGAAACCGGCATCACCGCAAGGGAGGTCGCGTCGCGCATCAAGTCGGCCGCCAGGAGTCTAGGCCTGGACGAAACGCGCTTTTCCACGCACTCTGTCCGCGTGGGCGGTGCCACAAAGGTGCTGAATGCGGGAGCCGACAGTCTGGTCATCAAGCTCATGGGAAGGTGGCTGTCGAACGCATTCGAAGAATACCCGGTTCTCACAGCTGAGGGATCAGCAGGTCACGCGCAGCTCATGCTTTAAGCCAGGACAGCCGCCGCTGACACGTGAGCCTGAACGCTATCATCAGCACACACAACCAAATTCACAATGGCAAGCCCGTCCAGAAGAACTAGGAAAGCGAGGGCTGGACCCCCACAGTCCTATTCCCGGGCGGTCGCACTCAGCCTAGGCCTGTCCGAATCTGCGGGGAGGTTCTCCGTGGAGCCGCACGGAGGCGGGGACGTTTCCAGCAGAGTGGTGGAATGGCTCGCCAAAGCACACTGGGAGAGGCACCAACAACGACGCACGAGACACACGAAGCAACAGCAGCCTCACTAAGAGCGAGCTCAAGTACGGGCAGGCAGGAAAACCAGGTGATACGGCCGCCGTGGACGATCAGGTGACGCCTTTGGCAGCGTCGACTGTCCCAAGTTCACGTGGAGCCAGCTCCGGGATGAGGCTCAAGCGAAAGTTCTCGTCTGAGGGGAGATACGCTACTCGTCAGAGCGCCATGGGTTGCCGAGAGAGGATGGGTCGTTGTTCGAAGAGGGGCTACCCCGGTGACCGCAACCCGCTCGTGGCAACGGCAGCTCAGTTCGACTTCTGACCGAGTGGAGCACAAGTGCGCTTGGAAGCGCAACGCGGGATCGGCGCGACGGTACGCGGCACGACCTTGTCCGACCTGGCAGCGGACTGGCGGAGAATGTTGTGGGGCGCCGCCACTCTACACCCAGGACGGCCAATGGTCACGTGATATTGATCCCCCATTTGCGATTGTTGAATGTATCATACCTAATCGCCGTTCTACAGTACGCTTGTTTATCTTCGGGGGATGATTGTCCTCTGCCGAATTTTTTGCGGTTTTGAAAATGTCGAAACTTCCTTTTATTTTCGGTGATATTTCAATAACCCAAGACCCATTTCGACGACCTTGCCTTGCACGAATCACTTCAACGATCGATGAAATAAAGTTTGAGAAAGGATGAAGGCATTATAAGACCTTTCATATGTGATTTCTGAATCAGTCGTTTGAAGAGGGTATGCCTTTTCATCCCGATCCTGGACCCAGTGGGATATTGTTTCTCCATGGCGGGAGTGCAAAAGGCTGGGAAAGATCCGCTCACGTGGGTGCGAGAGCGCTCTGTCTGTCTGTCGCCGATTGTTTGCCTTGCGTTGCGTCCCTCCACCAACCCTGTTGCTTCTTGCTGCGGCTGGTGTCTAGAGCTTCGTCAAGTTGTTCGGGCGCCATCTCGCGTGCGACCTGCAGCCGTTCGAAGGGCTCCCAGCGAGCCACGCGTGGCGGTGGCAGGCGGGCGGACTCTGGCGCGCGCGTTTGCTCACGAAGGCGCAGTGCACGGGTGTCGTCGTGTCGATCGTGGAGCGTTCCGAGCGCGGTGAGGAAGCTGTGGGCGGCTGATTGACTGAACATGTTGAGCTTCCCTCCCCACTAACCAGACGCGGACATGCTTGACAGAGGAATTTCTGGTGGATGACGGCACGGCGCTGATCAAAGCAGTTCTGTGGAGCGGAGGCGCTCAAGATCATAGCGACGTGTCGCTGGGAGACCTCGTGCATGTCGAAGGCAAGCTCAACATGGACAAAAACTGGGACGTCGCGACGCCGTACGTGAGCTTTGGCCTCGCCTTGGTGGCGTGTCTGATCTTCTGCTCCTCCTCACGAGTTCCTGGAGTGCGTTGCCTTTGTAGTTCCCGCGAGCTTCGAGTCCTCAGGATATCAAAGGTGGAGGATCCGAACGCAGAGCTGCTCTTTTGGACGCAAGTGCTGGAGCTCACAGAGACCCAGTACTCCGTCGCAACGCTGCCTAGCGAACAACTGGCCCAGCTCAGTGCAGACGGAAACGGCCAAGCAGACTGGGAGCTTATTGCCACGGAGGCGTTTTTCAACCTGAGTGTCAGTCCCAGCTGCAGCCAGCGGTATTTATCCCGCAACGACCTGGGCCCGCACGATGAGATGTTGCTGGAAACTCTTCAAATCCTTTTGCATCAGCAAAAAGAGAGGCCACTAAACCATGATGGCGGCCATGAAGCCCATACTATCACTTTCAGTGACCACCTCGCAACGATTGGCCACAGCGCTGAAGTGAGTTTTGTGTCTGTCTCCCTCTGTTTGTTTCAGACCTTGCTGTGTCCACTCAGCGCTCGAGCGTTCACTGATGGCCATTTGCTCGTGGTGCGTTTGCTGTTGTCAGCAGGAGACTCGAAACCGAGGGATCAGCAAGAGCGCAACGCTTCGATCTCTCCGGAACGCCTTCGCAACGCTGCGTCACTCGGGTCTTTTGTTTCTGGAAAGCGAAGAATTCGATCGCCACACACTGCTGACTTTTGAGACTGTCTTGAAGCCAGCGCTGCTTGAGCTGCTTCGAGGTCGAGTGCACGGCATTTCCGTCGCAGAAATCGCTGACGGAACGCTAGCCCAGCAGCGATTCCGTCGGATTCCACTTGCTTGGGTGGACACTGGACTGAGGGATCTCTTACAGGCCCAACTGGTTTCCCAACGAGAAGATTCTCAGTTATTCTTTCTCAAGCCGTAAGGAGGACATGCGCAAGTGCAAGCGGGGGGAATACAAAGTTCTAGGAGAGAGCACAAACTAAACAAGAAATACCATATAGTATGCCAGTAGAAATGAAAGCACTATTAGTTAATGGACCAACAGAGCCAATCTAGGTTGCTGGTGGCATGACTTCCAAATAGTAAACCCACGGAGGAAGGTTCATGGACGATGGGCACGACACGAACAGTTTGCCAAAGCCACTCGGAGTCGTCTTTCCATCGGCCGCCGGGCCCACTGAGAGGTCAACTCGCACCGTGATGGTTTTCGACGATTTGGCCGGAATAGACAGCGATCTGGTCGAAAGGACGAAGCACGGGTTGTCAACCATAAGCTCGAAGTCGGTCGTCGCTGAGAAGACGTTCTTGAATTCGATATCTCTCGATGTCGAGAACACGAAGGGCCCTTGGGGTGGTGGTGTCACCGAAATCCCTTGCAGCGCGCACTTAAACTCTCCGACTGTGTCAGAAAAGAGCGTGACCACGTCTCGGAACTCGCCAAGGGCCTCGGGCTCGAACTTAATGGGAATCGATTCAGGTTTTCCGTCCCAGCTGTTAGCTCCATCAACCTTGCACACCGTCGGAACAGAGAACGATGTCGGGTCTTGCACTGAGCACGAAAGTTCTGCTGGGATTTCGGCGTAACTCGTAAACGTGAACGTCTGGGTCTGTGACCCACCCAGAGGGGCGGTGAAGTACAGAATGCGCCCGATCCCAACCGACTGTGTAACCAGCACGAGGTTGTACGTGAACTCGCCCAACTCCACGAAGCTAATGGTTAGGCGCTCCTCGATGGGTGTCTCATGGTGCACCGTTGGGCGGTACTCGATCTCGTAGCAACCTTCCGAACGACCGTTGATCTCGCTGAGCTGCCGCACACGAATAGAGCGGTTTGAGCACTTCCACCAATGGATCTTGTCCACAAAGTTCACCGGGCGTTGCGGCCCCAAGGGGTTTTCGATCACCACGGTTCTCTTCACTGACTGGCGCACGGGCGCTTCGAGAGAGAGCACCTCCACATCGACAGCCTTCGAAACCGTCACGTGGAGGTCGAATAGCAGGTATTCGCCGCTCTCGAGGTTCACCAACTGCACGGATATGTTCACCGTTCCTTCCGTGTAGCAGAAAAATTTCATGATGTAGTTGCGCGTTGATCCTGCCTGCAGCAATATCGAAGTCGGCCCTTGCGCAATGACAGACTCATTTCCGGGCGGCTTCTGGATGTCAACAGCGAACGTTTGCGGCACTTTCAGCCAGTTTTTAACGGGAATTGACACCTGCAGCGTTTTCTTCGCCGCAGTGGAGAGTGAAATCGAGCCAGCAGACAATGGCGCAGATGCCTTCCCGAAAACGTTGTACAGCAGTGCGCTGCCATCAGGGATGGCCAGGAAAATGGAACCTGTATGGGTCTCAGGTCGCTGGGAATCGATGGCTTCTTGCGAGTTCTGCTTCGTCATCCTCAGAGGGCAGTACGCAATGCTCAAGTTTGCTTTACCCTGCGCTGGTACTGCAAGGTTCTCTGGGCAGGACCAGTGATCGCCCTGCACCACCGGAAACAAATTCCACGGAAAGGCTGTCGGATTCTCGACCACAAGAGTCTTGTGGGTTTCTTCGCGGACCCGCGAGTCAAAATGGATGTCTTGTATCGAAGAAGTCGCCTGAGTGACGCATGACCCAGCCAGAGTAAGTGGAGCGGGCATTGTGCCCTCAATGACGCACATCACTCTGTCGTAGCGGATATCCGGGTTGACAGTTGTGGGCTTAAAGATCACTTCAATGGTTTTGTGCTGATTTGGGGCAATCGTACCCTCAGATGGCGACACGAGAAAATCAGGTGCGAACTCCCTCGGATTCCACTGGAATCTGGTCGCCACGTCGCCACGGTTTTGCAGCCGTACCTTCCGCACGAGCTGACTCCCTAGGCAGACTGCACCGAACGAAAGCGTATCAGTCTCCAGTGCCACTTCAATCCCCTGGCAGCAGCCAGTGAGGGTGAGAAGCTTCTTGGTGGAACCGGCAACGCGGAAAAAAATGTCCTTCTGGAAGCTCGGGATCCGCTGCATCGGAGCGAAGCGGAATTCGATATCTGCGCTCTCTTTCGATCGGAGGGTGATCTCGCGCTGAGGGAAGACAGAAATGCCCATAGCGTCGAGCGATGCTACGCCTGGCTGGAGCAAATCCAGACACTCAACCACCGTCTTCCGCTTCGAGCGGTTTGCAATTTTGACCGTCCGTGTGGTTTGCTGGCCGATCTGGAGATTTCCGAGGACAACCACTTGCATCGACGAGTTCACAAGGTCAACCTTGGGGACCACTCCTTCCCCTCGAATACTGATATTCACAGTGGAGGAGCCATTGATGGTGAACGGGATCATTTCAAAGTACGCGATCTCTTGGCGCGCAATGAACACGATCGGGATGTCGACGGACTCGTGTGGTCCTACCACCGTCGGTGCGCAATCAACCCGAAGGTGTGGCTTTTTCTCGAACAAACAATCCAAGTCAATCCCGCCCTCAGGGTCCATATTATAGACGGTAAGCATCATTGTTTCTGCCATGGGCTGGGCATCTGCTTCTGCGATGAAGCACGGCCCAAAATCGTGAGACGTGAAGGAAAACTGCAGCGACGGTGGCACAGCATTGCCTTGCAGTGAGAAAATGTAGTTGCGAGACCCAGCGACAGTGCACGTGAGCTGCACTCCGTCAAGAGACGTTTGCTTCGTTGGAGCAAAGGTCAACCGGCATGTCGTTTTGTCATTCTTCTTGATGGTCCCCTGCATCGGCTCAATTGTGACACCAGCTGGCTGTTTCGACACGCTTCAGTTGAACTCAAAGTTGAATTTCCCGCTGTTGTAAATCACGATGGAGCGCTGCGCTTCCTCATTCACTCGAACGGAACCAAAGTCAAGGAGGTTCCCAGGACCTAGGACCATCGCCCGACTTTCGCTCTCATCAGATACGAGGGTCAACGCATCGTGGATGCTGTAACCTTCTCCTTTCACATTCAGAGACAATCGGGTGGGCTTGCGCTTGACGATACAGTTCAGGTTGAAGCTGTACGCCTTTTCTTCCGTCGGGATGAACTCAATCTCGATCGTCGTTCGACCGTTGGGCGGAACCACTCCGCTGAGTGGGTGGACAAGCAACGCAGGAACTTCTCCGGCGAAATCTAGCGACGCCTTGTCGAACACGAAGTTGAATGGGATGTGCTCTTGGTTTACCAGCGCAATGCTCTGAGAAGTTTTGGTCCCGATCAAGAGTGTGTTGAAGTTCACGCTGCCGCGATCCAGGATCACGCGCGGCTCCGTTGTCGTGCCCACAAAGAGAAAAAGCTGGCTCACTTGGAAGTGCGGGATTTTGAAGTGCCAGAACATTTCTTGAAGCTCCAATTGCTGAGGAGTAAACTCAAAGATCATCTCACAGCGCTTGCCTGCGAGCATGAGGCCTTTGGGAGTTGCACAGCGGAAGCACGGGTTGACTTCTCCTTGTGGCGTCCAAGAAAACTCGTACGATACATTCGTCGGATTCACCACGTAAAAGCGACGGGTATTGCGCACGCGGATACCGAGGGACTCCATTTCGATCACCTTCACAGAAGGATCCAAAGGACCCAGCTCTCGATGAGGACCCACCAGATTGGGCGCTCGCCACTGTGCGTAGTCACTCCGCTCCACATCGAAATGACAGGCAGGCCGCAGGGAGCTGCCTTGCACTTCCAGTTTCAGCGGCGCAGTCTTTTCCCCATGGTAATCTGGGACGTCGAGGAAGAGAGAGTAGTGATATTCATCGACTTCCATCGGCGCAAATTTGACTGTAAACATTTGCGTTTCACCTCCTCCGATCCCCCCACTCTCGGGAGCAATTTCAAAAGGGCAATCCTCACCCAGTCCGCTGCCAATTGTCGAATAGCCCCCCACGTCAGAAAGCACAGCCAATCCCCTTTCCCACCTCCACGTATACGCCAACTGGATTTTGCTGTTGTTTCGTACGGAGATTCGATGCGTGCACACTTGGAGCATGAATGTTCGTCGAAAGCTGATTGATGTTGTATCACATTCAAACGCCAAGGCATCTGCAGCCGCGAAGCAATCCAGCGATATAGCAGAAGTAGATGCAAGTGGCTCATAGTCTGGCTCGGCCACCGTCTTCTTGACGACACCGCTCTCCACTGCGTGTCCCTCGAATGATACTGTTTGTGCGGTTTCATCCCAGTCGCTCTCTTGACTTTGCGTCGGCGAGGAGCCTTTGTAAGAGATTCGCTGGGCCTGAACTGTGACGCGGTGTGATTTAAAAACGACCGCTTTTGCGCCATCCGAGCCCGGCTCGAACGTCGCTGTTATCAACTTGTGCGACCTGGGCTTCAAATGCCCGATAGCAGGAGAAAATCTGAACGGGAGAGCGGCTTGCCACTCGAAGCGCACAATGCTCGAAGATTGGTTGCACAGGGAAAACACTTTTGCGTCCTTGATAGCTGGAACGGGTCCGGTGGAAGAAGAGGACAGGACGACTTCACCGACTTCACCGTTCAAGCCAGGAGACTCGACGCTTGAGCGCAGACGAATGTCATCAAAGTGAAGCTCATCGTCGTGTCCGAAAGGCAAATCCTCGAATATCAAGTCTTCTCGATACCCAACCCCTGAAAGCTTGACTGTAGTCTCGTCGAAGGCATTATTTTGCACTGTAATTTTGAGTTGAGACACTGTCGGTTCTTCATGAATTTTCTGCGGACGAAATTGCACTGTCAGCGTCTCCGTGGCCTTCGGTGGCACCACGACGGACCCATTGCCCAACGCAAACAGGAAGTTTAGGTTGGGTTGGAGAAAAAACAGCACGGTCGCCGGTAGAATCCCGTCGTTGCGCAGTGTTAGACGCGTGTCCTTGCCCTTTGACACTTGGATTCGGCCGAAGTCAACCACCAGAGCACCGGTGGCATCCCGTTGGATCGGCTCTGTGACCGTGATGCAGGGCATTGTACCTTCACCGCGCAGCTCAAATTCGAGGAGCGTATCGCTCGAATTGCTCTGAGGAGGGCTGTCATCAACCTTCGCCGTGAAAGTAGCGTTGAATAGCGCGATAGTGGTTGGCCGGAAGTACACGCTCACAAAGCGGTGCTCTAGTGGAGGGATCTCCCAAACTGTTGGCTGCACAGTGAACGTCTGTGATTCCCCTTCTGACTCAGCTGCTGACCCCAAAGCGGCTGATTTGTTGCTGTTCGGGTTCGAAGTGATGGCGAAAAACACGGTACTACTCACTTTCATCGGATTTGAGATCTTGAAGCGCTCCACGGTCCCTTTCCAATTTGTCGCTGCAATCATTGGGCCGAAAGAGAAAATCTTTTCTTTCTCCGCAAAAATGGCATTCTGAACGCCAATA
The DNA here is from genome assembly GCA_001712635.2 of Nothophytophthora sp. Chile5. Taxonomy (NCBI): domain Eukaryota; phylum Oomycota; class Peronosporomycetes; order Peronosporales; family Peronosporaceae; genus Nothophytophthora; species Nothophytophthora sp. Chile5. The sequence continues at coordinate 14,502 of MBAC02004827.1, forward strand.
CTCGCGAAAGCTCCTGCTGACGACGGAGTAGCTGAGTCAGCACCGAGCGAGCGAACGACGATTTGCTCCTCGAAAATGCCGTCGAAATCGGTCGTGCTGATACCTGGATAGCAACTCTCACCCACTAATTCATACAGCAACATGCTCTTCTCGGCTTCATCTTCCGGGTTGTGGCCAGAGATCTCAATCCGAAGCATCTCACTGTACACGCCACAGTCTTTCGGTAGAAACGACACCTCCAGCCCCGTCATGCCACCAGGATCAACAGTACCGCAATCTGGAGAAATCACAAACTGACCCAGGCTTAGTGCAGATGGAGACAGGGGCGTGTCAATCGTCAGAAGCCCCTCGACTTCTGCTGAGCTCGCCCTGATGCGAAACTTGAATGGAAACTCGCCATCATTCCGTACGTCAATGCGTCTCGCCTGCGCTTTCTCTTTGTATTTGTGTGGCCCAAAGTTGATTCCACAGTTCGGCTGGAGCCGAAACTTGCTAAACACTGATCGTGCGGTCGTCAGGACGTGGAACTCACGACACACTTCGGCCGAAAGCATCTCAATGATGGTGCACTTGATGTCCTTGCAATCACGAAGGGTGACTTCGTGAGTGGACATGAAGGTCACTTTGACGGCAGATGACTGCCCCGGCTCCAGTATCATCTCGCTCGGGTCAACAGTAAAATACTCTCGCGAAGCTGCGGTTCGGATGGAGACGAGGTGCTTGATGCGATATTTCCCCTTGTTGCCAATATTGAACGATCGCGAGTGTTTTTCTCCAACGCGAACCAGTCCAAAGTCTAAATTCCCGTCGCGTGCACTGCCATGAATCCCAGCAGCAGTCTGATTAGCAGTTCCGCTGGCCTCGTGATCGCTGGATTCGAACGTACTCACCTCAATTTTGTAGGCTTCTCCACACAGTAGCAAGTCGAGTGTCCGATTTCGCTCGCTGACTTGGAGAGCGCTCTCGGTATCCGAAAACTCAATTTGGAGCGGGTGTTTGTGAACAGCCTCTACCGTCGCCGAGAATGTAACCAGAATGGGCACCTTCTGCAGGGACTTGATGATGCCTTCCATTGGGAACACACGGAAATCCGAGGGTAAATCTCCACCGATTAGGCGCCAGGAGACGGCAATAGGTGACACGTTTTCGATGAAGAACGTCTTTTCGTCCTGGCGCTTCAACAAGAGTTGCTCAAAGTCCAGGAGTGGCTGCTGCGATGTTCGAACAGAATGAGCCGCATCTCCCGCCTGCGCAATTGATCGCGACGACAAAGGTGCCTCACTCCCTGGGACGCTGGAGCGAGCGGACATTGGCGCGTTGCTCTGCCGATCCTCCTCGGGTTCTGTGCGGTCCGCTGATTGCCGTTGGTCCTCCAACTCGGACGTGCTGGCTGCTGCAGGCTGCTCCCACGGTCCGCGTAGCCTCAAATCCGGTGTACATCCATAACAACTGATGGGGAAAGCGACAGGCTCGGGGTTGTCACTAATACAGCAGATCAAAGCGTTCTCGTGCAAGCCGTCCTTTGAAGGGTTAGCCCAAAGCTTGACTTCTGCCGTGTCCCCTTCCTTGATCTGTAGGGATGGTGGGAATATTGTAAACGTGCTGTCGCCAAGTTTCTCCATCGCAAGATCGAGGCGGATTGGGAACTTGCTGCTGTTGGACATTCGGAAGATCTCGATATTGTTCGGATTCGTTTTCTGCCATTCGGCAAACTCTCGTTCCGTGTCTGGAGGTTTCACATTCTCATTGCCGATGATAAGCGGCCCGAACTCAAATTGATTCCTCGCGATCACAAACTTCTTCTGCACGAAAACTCCATCCGGGCGACTCTTGACTCGGTGCATGAACACGTTGCGTGGATCGTTGTTGATGGTCGGCACGCTGCAGGTCCCGCGGCCAAAAAGCGTGAATTCACGGCGAACACCAACAATTTCAAAGCCCAAACTGCAGTCAAAGTTTCCAACATTTGTCGATGCAAACTGAACCAGCACATTCACGCTTGAGTGAGGGTCGATAACCCAGCGATAACGTGTTTTCTTCAGCTTGGAGGACCGCGGTCTGGTTGCTGTCACGGCTGAATTGTCTTGATTGACTGCGCTATCATTCGAAGGGACTTCGCCTTCGTCGGTCTCTGCACTGGTCGTTTGGGAGAGCGATGAACTCATGTGAAGGCCCCTCTCACTGCTAGCGCCATACGAGCTCGATTCTGTTAGTGACGGGCACCGCAGTGTAAAATTGTTCGTGGGTTTTCGCGAAAACCTCTCCGGAGGCCGTCGAATGAGTTGGTACTTAGCTGCACCAGGAAGGGGCAAATGACTGGCTTCAAGTTCGCGAACAAATTTCTCAATCGCGGAGTAAATCATTCCGTGAAGAAGAAGTGGTGGTCCCGGCTCCGAAATTGGAATGTCCAACAGAAAGTTGTCCGAGTTTGTCCGGTCCTTTGCTTGAGCCTCGACTGCATCATTGCTGCTTTCGGGAACATCCGAGCTGGTTGCTGGCATCTGAGAAGAAAGGTCGGGCTCCACGGAATCTCGAGCAAGAAATAGAGTAAGTTGACGTTTGATCCTCTCCAGTTCTTGAGCGTACTCAGCGAACGTCTTGAGCTTGAACGCCTCTGCAGACGCCGACTGCGCTAGAACCACCAGCCTGTCTCGAATGACAGATAATTCCGCGCGCAGATCTGCGTGGTTATCTGGCTGCGTTCCTTGACTGATTACTGCATCTGGGGCTGCCTGCGTCAACCTTTCGCGCGATGGAGAGCTTGAAACAGTGTGCTTCCCTTCGCCGCTGATTTCCGCCTCAAGCACAGAATGCTGAGGCTCCACAGCATCAGCTTTTCCATCTCGGCTTTGAATTCGCTGGGCATGTTCAAGGTCTCCTCGCTCTGCATGTAGCCCGTTCTCAATACCAAGTAGATGCTCACCACTGCTGCTTGACTCCACTTTGAAGATTCGATCCGTTGAATGAGAAGAGATAGGAGCAATTCCAGGATCCTTCGTCTCTTCGCCCACCAGGATAACGGACATTGCCTCGTAGCTGTCTTCGTCAAAGGTTAGCAGGATGACCCGTGCTGTAACAAATACCTTAGCGCAGCTTTTGATGGTGACTTCAAAAGGCACGAATGAATTGTCGAATCCGTCCAGGACACCTCCACTCTCCAGATCAGGCTGCGACATTCTCCACATGATGATCTGGTCAAGCAACGGCGCTAGTTTTACGCTGATGGCTCCAGGAGACGTGCTCAGTGCAGGAAAGGCATCAGGAATGTCGTCCACTTCGGGCGTCTCCTGTGCTGAGCCAACCACGGAAAACTCTTGTCCCCCCTCAGTATGAAAGGTGACTCTGTCTTCATCTCGATCAATGCCGAGCGCTCTACGCGTAGCAGCTGCAAGTGGATTTGTCGCCGTACATACAGCTTCGATTGCATCGTCAATGGTCCAGATGGCCAAGTTTTCTTTTTGAGCGAGAAGTTGAGCCTGCGTTGACTTCCCGCATCGTGGAGGTCCCAGCACGATGTAGTCAATACCTCTGCGGGGCCAAACAGAACTGGGAATCGCTTCAGCATCTTGCACCTCCAGAGCAGTTCGTTTGGAAGTGTCCATGAGCTCCTCTTCCAAGGGGTCACAGACTTCAGAGGATTGGTCGGTGGCGTTATTTCGCTCTTTGAGCTGTACCGATTCGCTAACGGTCTCCGAGGATTCGATTGGGATCAGATCGTTTCCCGCAAGATATTCCCTGGTCGACTGACCAGGAATGCGAACCGGTAGTTGAAGCACCCCTTCAGTGTTGAACACATTCAGTGATCGTAACAAGTCTTCATCTTGCTGGTAGTCCATGTCGAAATCCAGCGAAAACACTTCGACGGTGTAATCGGAGTCGTTTCGGATTTCCACAAGCTGTTCCTCCACCGGAGCGCAGGGAAGCACTGGGCCCAATTCAACGATAGGTGGGTGGAAAGACACGCGCAGCTCTGACCCCTCTCCGCGGCATACGATTGACCGTGTCTTCGGATTGGAAGCAATCGCGATAGGCAGCTTGAGCATGAAGTGGCGACCGTCATCTGGCATGAACTCAATCTGGATGTTCACTCGATTCCCTGGAGCCAACACGCCACTTTGTGGAGTGAAGCGAAAGTTCCCCACATCTTTCGCGGACCCCATGGGTTTTTTAAACGCCCACTCTGCCGGAATGGCGGACACGTTTTGAAGTTGAGTGAACATCGTATGGCATGTGCTCACAGCAATTTTGCCAAAATCGAGGCTTTCCGTGGAGATCGAAATGTCGGGCACTGTAACATGCGCGCGGATCAAAGCGACGCATGGCGGGCCATTCTTGATGACTACAGGTAGCTGTACCATGTGAAGCCCCATTGCGATGTTCTTCCGTGCCTGAAACGTCACGGCAAATTCAACGGCCTGCTTCTCTGGCAACCGCACAACGCGCTCAGGCTCGATTTGGAAGCCCCGCGAGTTCGCCAGGTTTTTATCCAGCTGGAAGGAGGCAGGCCCGTGTCCAATGTTGGTGATGCTGAACCTCTTGATTTTGTGGGTTCCCACCACGACATTGCCAAAGTCCAGAACGAACTGCGAAAGAATAAACGAGAAGGCTTCCAGGCCCCGCTTTTTGAGGACCTTGGCATTTGCAGCAACCCCTGGGGGCGCCGCATCTTTCGGGGCCACTTCTTCCACGCGAAGAGCTTCGGTGGTCCCAGCTGGCTCGTTCACGCTACCCGACTCGGTGGGTTTCAGAGCTCTCGCGTCGGCCTTCTTGTGCTCTTGGATGAGAAGGAACTCTGCGAAGAAGAGGCGGCATGCTTCAATCTCAATATCCAGGTCATCGATAGGAGCTCCGCGGGACTCTTTGCTTGGCCCCCCTGGTCGCTGAACAGCCATTTTTGCGTGTGGCGATGTTGGCATGGATGACACCGAGCTGGTTCGCTCAATCCCACGAAGAGCAGTTGATATGGTTGATTTGGAATCCGACGGTGTCAACGCAGAGGTGTGATTGCTAATACCTTGATTGCTGTGGGCATCCACTTTGGCGGCATTCAGAATCCCAAGCTCGATGTTTTGCCTTGCTTGCTTCTTGAGGTCCTTCCACTTTGGCGCTTCGCCGCCAGTTGTACTTGACGGATGACCCTCGCGTGGCAGATTAATCGAAACCGCGGCGAAGGTACCACAACCATACAGCTTGAACGGTATCGGCTGGAAATGCGCGATTTCAAGAACCATGGTTTCCTCGAAAGGCTCCGGAATGCCGGGACGCAAGCGCACCAGAATTCTCTGCTTCTCGTTAGGCGCAATCTTCCCACTGGTTGGTGCGACCTCTACAGTTCTTCCGCGCGCAATATTCTCCGCGATGATGTTGAACGAAAATGGCACCTTTCCGACGTTCAAAATCGAAAAGTCCCGGTCTTCAATCTTGTTGTAGAGCACTTGCCCAAAGTCCAGTGAATGCTTGTCCAACTTATAGGCAAGCGACGACGCCTCACCCAACAGCGTCAGCTCATACTCGGGCCCACCTTCAACTTCACAAGCCACGGTGCTTTTGAACTTCCTGTTGGCGTGTCCGTAGTAGACGAATTCGATCTCCTCGCTTTCGTTCGGCTTGAGCAGTCCGCGAATGGGTGCTATATCGAATACTTGGTTGATCGGAATGTACGGCTTCTTGGCAGTCGCGGTGGCCTGCGTCTCCTTTTCGTCCTCGATAAAGATCCATCTGAACGCCGTGTCCACTTTTGACACGTTGGTCACATTCAAACTGACGGACTTCTGCGTATCATTCAGCGTGCAGCCGAAATCGATCTTGGTGCTCCCGAAGGTGAGATTTGGGAAACTGATATCCCCCAGCAGATCCACACTATCCTTCTGGGGGTGACCCGTGAAGGCGACAAGCACTTTCCCGTTAATCACGCGGCACGTGTGGTCGTCTTTGAACCCAGGGTAGAACTCCACGTTGAGGTCCACCTTTTCCCCAGGCTGCAGCACCGCCTCCCAGCAATCCAACGAGAAGGGGGTTTGCGTGCGAAGCGTGAAGGAGAGCGGTAGCTCGCAAGCGTTGGTCAGACTCAATGGCTGGGACTGTGTTGTGATCTGGTTCCCTGGGTGATGAACGTACTCGAAGGACAGCAGTGACGACGAAGGGGTGAGTTTCGGGTCCACGAAGTTTCCGCGTATGGCCGTCACAAATGCGACTTTGTTGCTTTTCTCTTTGCCCACTCGCGTTTCGCACACCAGTTCCTCTTGGATGAGCCCAGCCGAGGAAGAAAGCCCCTTGAACACAAACACGCAAGCCGTTCGCGGCTTGAGCTCGATGGTTCCCGGGAACACTGAAAACACTGGGATAACCTCGTCTCGCCCATCAACTGCATTCCCACCTCCGTCACGATTGTTGCCCCCTGACTTGGTCACGACTCGATTCTCTGTCCGACCTTTGACCCCTTTCTTGGCTGACAAAGAGGGAGCCCCTTGACCATCGGACTTGAATTTACTGTTGGCAGCGACCGCGGACTTGTTCAACCAGGTGAGTACTTGCACTCTCTTGCCTTTATTCTCGAGGGTGCAGCTCCATTCGCATTCCTTGCTTGTCATCTGATGATTGAAGTCGATCACGCGCAGCTCACTGGGCGACCACATCGTTGTGCCTGTCCCTTTGATTGCCAATGGCACAACGAGGTTGTCGCCCTCTGTGATCAAAATGTGCAGTTGATCCTTGAACACCACCGTGTCGTCTAGATTGGCCACCAACACGAACTCCAGGCTCTCCCCCGCCGCCAGCACGCCCTCCTTCTTATCGACCTGGAATTTGGAGCGTGCATTGCGAATGAACGTCTTATACGCCGCTGGGATCAAGGACACATTGGTCATGCGTAGAATCCTCTCGTGATCCACTAGACACGAGCAGCTCCCCCAGTGAATCTCTGGCTGGTCAAGTTCTACCTTTGGACCTGAGCCAGTGGCACTCAAGGCCACGGACAGCGGAAGGTCGGTGCTTCCTGGGACGGACACGACCATTGGAAGGCGGATGCTGCCAAGCTTCTCGCACGCCAATGAGATCTCGACCGATACTCGCTCTCCCGGTCGCACCGTACCGCAGAAGTCACTGGCACTGTACGTAGCGATTGCTCGTGAGTGGTCGTCCTGCTCACCGATCTCGAAGCGCCCGAACAGATGAGAAGACTTGTTCTCCAGTACGAGCGTTTGCTTGTGCGGGTAGCGGAGGAAGCAGCAGCCGAAGTCCAGCTCTGGTCGTAAAACAGCAAGCTCTGGAACAAAACACTGCGCCCGCACGGGGATACTGAGCAGGTCGGTGCCCACGCCAGTCACTCCCACAACCAGTTGGTATTGATACACCTTCACATGGTGGGACGTGAAGTGGATCGCGATCTGCTGCTCTCCGTACGCATCTAGCTTTCCGTCGGACGGGACCAATTCCAGCTCTTTCTGCTTGTAACTGGCCTCCTCCGGCACGCGCAGCGAGTATTTCATGGCGATCTTGGACGCGTTGATGAGCTTCACGGTTCGAGTCTGTGGGAACGAGTAGGACACCGCGCCAAAGTCGACTTGGTCGGCGTCAAAGTGAAACACTGGTGGGATCACATGGGCCTTAAAGCGGACGGTGAGCTGCTCATCAGAGCCCTTCAAGCTGAAACACACATGCTGGAACGCTTCGCCTAGCTCTTGGGAGCAGAACGTCACCTCAATCTTGAGCATGGCGTTCACTTCCAGCGTCCCGCAGTTTGGGTGGACGTTCAAGGTGGTGCCTGGAGACATCACCAGCGGAATGAGCTCAAACTCAGCTGGGATCTCGCCCTTATTCTGGATGGTAAAGTCCCGCGTGCGCTCATCGTTGATAAACACATCGCCAAAATCCAGAAGCTCATTGTAGACGACCTTGACCTTCGGCCCGATGCCCTGGCCACGGATCTGAAGCGGCAGTCGTGCCGCCTGTCCTGCAATCTCTAGGAACGCGTAACAGGAGTACAGATGTGCTACCTCCGGAGTGAAGCACACAACAACGTCCACCTCCGAGTGCGCCCACACACGTCCGCTCAGCGGCGCCACAGAAAAGCACGAGTCCACAAATTGCATGGAATCTTCCAGAGTCGCCTTGCGCAGGTATCGGTACTTGTTCTCCAGTGCCTTCCGTACGTCGAAAGGTGACTGCGCAAATCCCAGGTCGTCGTGCTCTGTTTCCTGCAGCTGGAGTTGCATCTGCTCACGCTCTGCAGCTTCCATTTGCGCGAGTTCCTCCAAGAGGTGAGTCCTCTCCAGTTCCTCGTGAGCTGCATCTGCGAATGATTTCCACGAGAACTCGAGAGTGAACTCGGACTCGTTGCAGATCTTGACCGTCTTGCGCGACGATAGTGACAGGTAGGTAGCGCTGGGCTCCACCAGGGGCTGGCTCAAGTACACGTCCACGTTCGCCACGCGGCCCGTGAGCCGCACGACGGCCGTCTGGCCGGCGTCGTCTGTGACATCGAGCTCACCAGCGCCTGCTCCCAAATCCGGCGGCACGAGACTGAGTTCGATTTGCACCGCCGCGCCCTGATCTAGCGACGCGCTGGCAGGAGTCACTCGGAAGTTGTCACTCGGGCGGAAGGCGAAGTACGCGCCGCGAGTGCCCACGTTGCGCACAGTGAGAACGCGATTAGTTGGCATCCTGACGGGACAGAGGCCGAGGTCGATCTCGTCAGGTAAGTCCAGTGCGGCGAAGCGTCCGCGAACGCGCACCGGCACCAGGAAGCGCTCGCGCTCCGTACAACACACGAGATCGATGGCGTAGTCCGTGACCTCTTGCGGCGAGAACTCGAGCGCAAAGGCAAGCTGCATCCCCGCGGCTACCTTGCCGTCCAGCCGCTCCGGCTTCCCAGACTTGTCGATGGCAGTGGCGTCCCAGGGCCGCACGTGGAACACGGGCGAGCGCGGGGGCTCGATCTTGAGACGACGCGCGACGGTGTCACAGTTGCGGAAGCGCAGCTTGATCGTAAGCGGCTGAAAGGGTGTGTATTCGTCAATCCAAACCTCGGGTGGCGTGGGCTCAAACAGCGGTTGGTGCAGTGGCACCGTGCTCGACACTTGCGCAGTGTGATCCTCCGCGTGCACGAGTTCCACGATTCGGGTCGTCGCATGTTTCGCGGCGCGGGCCTTCGCCGCCGAGAACGCCGTCAATATCTCACTCGGTTTCTAAGAAGTAGACACGACACGGTGCACAGACAGTTGATCGTGGGCTTCCTGCTGCTGCCACAAAGCCAGCAATCCCTCACCAGAGCGAACGTACCAGGCGCTGCGCTTTCTTCGACATGGCTCTTTCGTCCCCCGCAGCCAATGGCCGCTCTGAGATCCACCCGTCGCGATCTCTTTTGGATTCTGGAGCTCGCACCTGGGTGGTCTGCTGAAAGGGAAGAGGCGGCCAAAGGGTCGGCGACCCTGCTGGGATTTTGGGCGACGCAACGAAAGGGCGGATGGAAAGAGAGAAACTCGTCGGAGAGTGTGAGCGATGCCGACGTCCACGTCTTCCACGGCCTCCGGCAGGTAGGAGCTGCATGCGTTTGTAAACGGAATATTTGGCTCGCTCACTTGGTTCCTCGTGCGATAGATCGGAGGCCAAACAGAAGTCCGTTGCCTCCAGAAGCAACAGCAGCAGCAACAGCGCCCGCGGGCAGCGACAAGAGAGCGACGCTGACGACGTGAGCAGCCCCGTCGTTCATGCGTTTGCCTATATTGACGACCCTTGGCTCCCAGGGGGGCACGATGCCCAGTGCTGTCACTATGGTGGGAACAGAGCAATCCGGTCTGACCTTCTTTCTGCCTGCGCCAGACCTCGTCTGTGGCTTCATCCTCGTCCAGTTGGAGCAGCTTCCTCGTCTCCCACGCCTCTCGCTCGAGCAGCGGACGTCCCAGCACCCCCTCGGGCTCTCTCGCCACTTCGTGTATGTGACGCCGTGTCGTCTCGGCCTAACGCCACCAACCTTCCTTCGTGCTTTAATGCATACGGGTGTGGTCTCTGTGACTGACTGACAGGCGTCTCGCTGCGCGACTTGGAGGCGCGCAAGACTCAAATCGAGCGCGAGCTGGCGCGTGTGCAGCAGGAGCTTCAACAGCGAGAGGCGCAGCAGCAGGCGCGACATGCGGCGCCTTCAGCCATCAATAGGAAGTAACTAACCGACGACTTCATCTGAAACCCAAAAGATCCCGTCAGTTCCCAATTTACTTCTGAGCTGAACACGCGAACAGCCGGCGCCAGAACCGAACGGACAGACAGGAACTCATGGCGACGCGCATCAAGCAAGTGTTCTCGCGCTACGGACGCACGGCGCTGCTCTTCCACTCGGGCGTGTTCCTCGCGACGCTCTCGGGTTCCTACGCCGCCATCCACAGCGGCGTGGACCTGCAGCAGGTGGCCCAGCGCGTGCCCTTCGTGGATCTCTCCAAGGTGAACCCGGACGCCGGCAAGTTTGCGCTCGCCTACCTCTCCACGGTGGCCACAGGTATGCCATGGCATGGAAATGACCTCTCTCTCTCCCTTCCCTTCTGGTCGCATGACTCACGTCCCCTCCCGCAGGCCCCGCCAGAGGAGCGCTCACCATCGCCGCATCCCCCGTGCTCGCGCGGCTGCTCGCCCGCAGTCGGCAGCTCTCCAAGTTCTAATGCGGAACTAACGGAAGGACGGAAGTAGGAAAGAAATACAGAGAGAAACCCGAGAGCAGCTCCATTTCCGAGTCACATCGGGCCCTTCTTGGCCATGATGCGGCAGCCCCCTTTTCTGCCTTGCCCTCAGCATTACCGGTATTTCTCTCTCTCTCACCCGCCACCACTCGCCACTCCTCAAGCCCAGCCATGACGACGTCCTCACTGCTGGCGCGTCGCCTGCTCAGCTCCAGCGCCAAGCGCGCGCCCGTGCGAGCCTATCGCCAGACGCCGCCGCGCCCCGTGCCGTCGTCCATCCCGCACCCGCCGTACGCGGCCACCGGCGGCATGTCGCAGCTAAAGCCCTTCATCCCCATCTTGGACGCCCAGCAGCAACGCCGGCTGCGCGTGGCCTGTGCGCTGGCCAAGGAGATCCGCGACTTCGCCGAGCCTCTGTGCGAGGTGGGCCAGACCACGGAGGACATCGACCGCCTCGTGCACGAGGAGATCCTGCGCCACGGCGCGTATCCGTCGCCGCTCAACTACGGCGGCTTCCCCAAGGCGCTTTGCTCTTCCGTGAACGAGATCGTCGTCCACGGCATCCCGGACAGCCGCCCGCTGGAGGACGGCGACCTGGTGAACATCGACATCTCGGTCTTCGTGGACGGGTTCCACGGCGACACGTCACAGACCTTCCTGGTGGGCGACGTGGACGATGCCGGCAAGCGCCTGGTGGACGTCACGAACCAGGCGCTCATGGGCGCCATCCAGATCTGCTGCAAGCCGCGCAACCGGTTCGCGACCATCGGCGCGTTTGTTGAGGAGCTGGCGGATAAGGAAGACCTGGGCGTCATCCGCGAGTACACGGGGCACGGCATCGGCAAGGAATTCCACTGCTTGCCGTTCATCCTGCACCACCGCAACGGCGAGCCGGGCCACATGCTGCCGGGAATGGCCTTCACGGTGGAGCCAGCGCTCACGGAGGGGAGTCCCGAGGTCAGAGATCGCTCCGTTTGGGACTTGTGCGAGGCCATCCACTCATCTGCGTTCGTTTGCTGTGTTGTGTGCTCTCTCCTCCGCGCAGATCGTTCACTGGGACGACGGCTGGACGGTGGCGACGGCGGATGGCGGACGCTCGGCGCAGGCGGAGCACACGGTGCTGATCACGGAGGATGGCGTCGATATTTTAACGTAACGGAGCGCAACTTCCGCTGCAGGGAAGCTTACAACGGCTACAATCCGATAACGACGGGAAGCACAGCTTCTCCGCCCTACTTAGCAGCTGAGATTGCTTCTTCTTGTCTATTTGGATGGCCGAGGGAAGAACGGCACCTGGAGCTTCGTGTCCAGCGCCTTCAGCTTCGGCAGCTCGGACGTCTGCGCGCCGGCGGCGCTGCTGGAGTTTGAATGTGCTGCGATGCTCAGCCACGCCAGGCTGTAATAGGAATGCATCACATCCGGAACGGTGTCGGGGAACTTGCACAGTCCCCCGTACAGGAACTGGCAGGACATGATGAACTGCTTGCAGCTGGGGACGTCGACCAGGGAGTGCTTGCCCAGCAGGTCGAGCGTCGCGCCGTCCCAGAACGCATAGCACGAGTCCGGGTCCTTGTTGCATCTGCCCTGGAAGCCGCCGTGCTGCCGTAGCACCAGCCATCGCACCAGCTCCGACTGGTCGCAGTTCAGCTGCATGATTCGCCCCGACAGGATCAGCGACGCGGTCGCGCAAAACACAGCTCCCCCGTGTGATTCGGCACCGGCGGTGATGCCGATGCCCCCATCGTAGCTCTGCAACCACACTCGCAATCGGTAAGGCTCGAGAAGGAGACACAGGGGGAGAAGCAACCTCAGCGGGTCTTGTTCAAGGCAGCAACTCACCAGACACGAGTTTATGAAGCGCACCATCGCCACCAGATCCACCCCCGACCAGTCGTCCAGCAAGTGCGAAATCGCACACGCGCAGTAGACGAAGCGCATGTCTTCTTCCGACCCCGAGCTCACAGACGAGAAACTACAGCAGTACGACAGAAGCACAGGAGCGAAGTCAGCAGCAGATGCAGCGGCGAGTCGCGCGCTCGCTTGGTACCTGCCAGTCTGCTTGTTCTGCAGACGACGCAGCGAGCCGATGACCGCCGCCTTGTTTACTCGGCTAAGGTCGTCTCCCAGAGTCCGCAGAATGCAAAGGGCAGCAAACGTGGACGCGATGTTGCTCGAGTCGTAGACTTCGCTCTCGTACTCCGCCTAGATAACGTAAGAATGGCCTCGCAGTCAGCGGTCCGCCATTGTCGTTCGACGAGAGAACCATCCCAACCAGTCTTCACTGCCGAGATTCTACGTATTGAGAGCGCTTACGGACCGGTGAGCACCCGAATAGATTCCCCATGGACGTTCCGCCTCGGAAGCCGCAGTCGCTGGCGTTGACACCTGAGTGATGCAAGGACCCGCTTTGTCAGTCTCTCTCTTCCCCCCCTCGCACCAGTACGCGAAAGGCACAACTCACTCGCGTCGTGACAGTCTGGATGCACCTGCAGATTATAGACCCACTCGATGATCTGCGCTTTATCCACGCGATCCAACTCGTCCAGAAGCGCCAGGCCGTGGATGCAGAAGAACGCCTGCGACGCACAAGCGCTCGGTTACGATCCTCCCTGTGCAAGAACAACCAGCCCGTATACCGCCAAGGGGAACCGTCCAACGCACCAGCACGACACGCTGCGAGTCCTGCGGCGCGTACGGCTCTGGGAGCGAGCGCAGATTCTGGAGGAAGTAGCGCACATGCAGCTCCCGGTCGAACGGCGGCGACGCCATCGGGCCGAAATGGAATGTGGAAGCAACCGGTATCAAGACGCTCGACGATATCCACTGATTTAACAGCTTTGAAGCATACAAGCAACTGAAATGTATTAATTAAGAAAACTTATTCAATCTGGAACAGAGCCGAGTTGGGCGGGCCCGCGCTCATGCTGTCGTCGTCGTCGGGGCGGCGGAGGCGGAAGTCGAACTTGACGTTCATGAGGCGCTGGTTGTCCGAGCGACGCGCCACCGTGATGTCGCCCACCACGGCGTCGCCCTCGCATACCTGCACGGGCGGGTACAGCAGGAAAACCTGCTGGCCCCAGTGCGTGGGCTGCACGAAGGGCGACGTGGTCAGCGTCACCTCCTTCATCGCCGGGTTCTCCACGCAGCCCTTGAAGTCCACGTCGAACCAGCCGGCGATGCCGCCGAACCGCGACATGATGGAGATGGGCATCGTGAAGGGCGCCTTGACCTCCTTAATGTCCTCGAGGGTGCACGTCTTGAGGTCCCAAGCGGCGATCTCCACCTCGTCGCCGATGAGATCGCCAGGGTTGAGCTCCTCCCAAGACGACGTGTGCAGCGAGTACTGCTCCTGCTCCTTGCGGAAGGCGTTGCCCAGCACGCTCATGTCCACTCCCCAGGCGATCTTGGTGTTGTCCACAAAACTCCGCCAGCCGTCCATGGCGGAGGAGAACTCGTTGTAGCGCTTGTTGCTGTTCTGCTCGTTGCACATGGGCGCGATGGACATGTTGGCGTGCGACGGGAACATGGCGCCGTCGGGCTTGAGCCAGCGGTCGCGCGCGACCAGCACCGAGTCGAGCATGGACTCACGCAGCAGGAAGTAGCCCATCCACTCCGAGATGA
>MBAC02004834.1:0-13200 GCA_001712635.2 Nothophytophthora sp. Chile5
CCGCCTCCTTCTTCTTCTTGTCCGCCTTGGGCGCCCAGCGGTTCGGGTCCTTCTCCTTCTTCGGCTTGGCGCCGCCGCTCTTCTCGGCGCGCATCGCCTTCTTCAGCGCGTTCTTGCTCATCTTGGCAGGGGCCGGCGGCGGCGTGCTGGTGGCCAGCGCCTGCATCTCGGCCGTCACGTCGGCGCCGCTCATGGTCTCGGTGTTGCGGGGCGGGTGGATGTCGGCGAATGGCTGGCCGCCTGCCTGAGATCTAGCGAGTACTGGGGACGCCTGATTAGTAGCCCCTGACGAATGTTCTTGTGGGGAGGGGGTACAAACCGTAACCAGGACCCAGATCGGGGGTGGAGGATTCAACTCGAAACCACGAGATTGGGTTATTGGGTGGATGGGTGCGTATACTCACTCCCGTGTGGTGATGTGGTATACACTTACCCTCGGAGCGCATGTACCAGCATGATTGAAGCTACGGTGTCGAATATGACCGCTGGCTATTATGCAGGCGCGTGCTACTTGGAGCGCTCTGCCTCCTCGTCCTCTTGCTCCTCGGAGCTGCCGATCGCGCCTGGCAGAAGGCCAGTGAAGACGGGAGGCTCTTCTTCCTTCGCCAGGCTCTGGTCAATATCGCTCGGAGGGAAATGGTCCTCTGCAGGACGTGTCTCCTGCTCTTCTCGTCCACTGGTGTCTTCCCACTCCTCTGCCTCGTCCTGCGTCTCAATCTCTAGTTCTTGACCCAACTCGTCGCCCAGGAACTCATGGAACTGCCCGAGTCTCCTCAACATGTCGTCGAGTCTTGAGGAGAAGGCGCCCAACTGGCGATCCAGCTGTCGTTCGTATTCCTCCGCAGCCGCCAACAGCTTTGACGCTTCGTCCGCTCCCTCCGCGTCTCCGTCGTTCACTTCTGCGGGCTTCTGCTCGAGTCCCCACGCCTTCTTGAGATCCGAGAGCTGCTCCGGCTCCTCATTCACAGTCAGGAGCTCTCGCGTCGCCTTGTGCAGCTTCGTGGCGCCTCTGGCCGCCGCCGCCCGCAGTTTCTACATGTGCATCGCCATACAGACGACAGCACACGTGAACAACCCAACCTCCGACTGCGGGGTTGAACGCCAACATACCTTGGCTAGTGAGGTCTCCTGGACCTGCAGACCGTGGGCCTCAAGCTGCCGCTTGGCGAGCTCCAACATGGACAATCCGTCGACTGCCGCCGCCTTCGCCCTGACCCGCGACGAGTCGAAGCGTTCTCGTAGAATAGCCACCACCACGTTCTACTCGACAGGCAACAAGGTAGAGTGAGCAGCAGTGGCCATTGAGTGAGTCGAGCAGAAGCCGCGGCTCTGACCAGCACGACGAAGGTGGTGGCGAACTGAAAGAGTAGGCGGAAGAGCTGGCGGTCCAGTCGATCGGTCGTCAGGTCCATCGGATGCCAGCGCGTGGCCAGCGTCCTCGCCATCGTAGCGCTTCAGTATCAGAGCACGGCGAGTCAGCAACGACTCAAAGGGAGAAAAGGATGCAGCAGCCTTCGTACCAGGCCGTCGCGAAGCTCCGGAAGCTGCCACGAGCCGACGGGAAGAGCAGCACGCCAGTATGAGCGAAGCCCAGAACGTAAACGACCAACAGTGCTACGTAGCTCTGTAGCAACATCTGCGCCCGCTCCAGCTTCTCCAGAGTGCGTTCCAGGGGCTTGAGACTCTTGGCGAGTCGCACAAGGCGCCACCACATGAGCACAGCACACACTGCAGTCACCAAACGCTCGGTTCGCAGGTACTGCACACTGGCTTGTAGGTCCACGACGGAGCGGTCGGAGGTCTCGGCGATCGTCAGCAACAGCGGGAACGCCGTCTGAGCCACCGACTGCAGCCGCAGGACAAGCACTGAAGTCCAGAGCACGACGACGGCCAAGTCTGCAACGTGGCTGGCCACCACGAAGTAGAAATGCCGATACTGAAGCAGTTTCTCGAGTTGTTGCCATCCGAGCCACACGACGCCCACGAGAAGTCCCAACTCCGTGCACACGATGAAGAGACCTGGGTACTGGTTTAAGTGCAGCGGCGTGACCTCCGCGGAAGCCACGACGTCGCCGTCCACGTCGAACTCGAACAGTAATTGGACCACGCAGTGCAGATTCAACGCGAAGTTGTAGAGATTGAACCGCAGGAACAACGCGCGACTGGAAGCGTCCAGCCACCGACCACGTCGCAGCTTGGCCAGTTCGCAGCGTGGGTCGCAGTCGGTGGCAGTAGCGCTGTTGTTCGCGGTAAGGCGAGGTAGGAACACTCGATAGCCGCTACTCGGGTAGACGTTGAGCTGGCCTGTGTAGCTCTCGGAGGTGCTGGAGCTCGTCCACTGGTCCTCGAAAAACGGCAGGTTCGCAACGCTCGTCTTGCGTTCAGTATGGAGCGAATACTTGGGGTAGCAACGCTGGAGTTGCTGGGTTTGGACCGAAGTACACGAGGCTGTGGAGTCTACACGAAGTAGACGAAGCTCCACGCCTCCAAGCAGCAGATTGGCACGATCCACGACGCCCAATTGCAAGTCCACGTCCTCCGAGAAGCTGTCACCGTTGTACCAGGTCTCCTGGAAGAGTGCGGACTGCACGGGGCCTTGCAGGAAGTCCCAGACGTCGGAGATGGAGCTCACGGAGCTCAACGAAGGTCTGGCGACGTCCCAAGGCGCGTCGACAACAGCTCGACGGACTGCGAAGACGGTGTCACTCGCTTGCTGGGCGTAAAGCGCCAGTGCCGAGTTAAGCACAAAGCACAGCAGCAGCAACACGTAACGTGCGATATCTCCGCGACTCGAGCGTTCACGACGCGCCAATTCTCGTGGATCGAAGAGCACGCACTTGTGGAAACTATGGAGCGTCCCTTTGATAGCCAGTCGAGTGTGGCGATGAGCTGGGCCTGAGTAGGCGAAGAGCGCCACGTAGGCCAAGTCCCGCACTTTGCAGTCATTTACAGCTCGGGAGGCTTCAGGCAGCGCTGCAAGTCGTTCCAGCAGCTGGAAACCTTCCACCGCCACCTCCTCCGTGTCCAGATGAGCAGCTACCGCCTCTACGAGTCGAGGGATGCCCGAGAAGTCCGAGATGGCGAAGAGTAGGCTGATATCCAGCGCTGATGGAGCAAGAAGGCAATGTGGTCAGCTGCAAAGCAGGAGGGGTGCAATACCAGCAATTGAAGGCCGTACTCTGAGCGTGGAGGCTGTTGAGTGTGCCGATGGCGTGCCAGACCAGCTCCGTGTCCTGAATGAAGCGTCTCATGGCCGCCATCGTCAATGTGATGCCGTTGCTGTCCACGAATGCTGCCGTGACCATCGCTACAATAGCAATAGAGTAGTGTTAGAAGGGGTTACTAAGAATTGAGGAAGGGATTCTGCTCCTACCATCCGTGACGAGGAAGCCGAGAGGGACTAGCACGGCCTGACAGATCTCGCGACTGGTCTCGTAGCGTTTGAGCAGTCCTAGCAGCTCCAACAGCAGCTCTCGAGACGTCAACGACTCCTTCACCAGGTCTAGCAGAGTATTGGGAAGGTCAGTCTAGCGGAGAGGGATTGGAAGAGAGTGGGGACAGCGTGGTCTACCGTTCATGACGAGGCTGCCGAGGGCCCGACAGGTCGCGGCGATGACGTCGTGCTTGTTGTCGTGGAAGCGCGCGCACTTGAGGAGGATTTCCAGGGCGTCGGCCACCGCTAGGAACTCCAGTGCGCCGTCCACTGTCCGGCCGCAAAGGAGTGTTTGTCAAATAGGCAACACGTTCAAGTTGAAGAGGATGTCATCTACTTACCGTGCAACTTGACGAAGATGTGGAGGCAGTCGAGCGCCGGCACCAGCACATGCTCGTTATGCACGAACTTGTGCAGCGCGAAGACGGCGAGTTGCAGGCCGTTGGCAGCGAAGAAGTCGCTTCCCGGGTTGTAGCCGAAGGACTGCTCGCCGCACGCGAAGTAGAAGTGGCCCACACTCGCCAGCGTCTTGAAGCCGGACTGCACGGCCCACGCGTAGTTGATCTCGCGTCCGACGGCCGCGCACAGACTGGCCACGCCTCGAGCCTTGAGCAACGCCAGCAGCTCCTGCTCCGCTGCCGCACAGCGTCAGAAACGAACGTTAAGGCGTCGCCAACGAGAAGAGGGAGGAGAGATGACCTCATCAACCTTCCGAGAGCTCCGGCGCAGCCTCCGCCTCGCTCAGGACGTGGTAAGCGCGCGTCATGGCGTCGCTAGAGCTGCTGCTCGAAGCCTTGAACGGTCGGATCTCTAGCGGGTTGGAGGGTTAAAATACTACTGGCTCATATTACATAATTACTCGGCTGTTTGTGGGCTTTTGGCTCCGTCGCTTGTCCTGGCGGGCTCTTGACTTGCGCTCGTCAATCTTCCTCCTCCTCCTTCCTCTTCTTCATGCACGACACCAGACTCTATTGGTACAAAGGGGGTCATCCCTCCGTCCGGACCAGCCCACTTCAGTCCGCGGGGATCCGGACGGAAGGAGGGGGGACATCTATAACCAAATGCTCTGCGCCGGCTCCTCGTCGTCGTAGAGCCGCGAGCCCAGACTCACGCTCTTGGACACTCCACGGGACGACGAGGCATGCGGGGACAGGACCACGGACGTGGCGCGGGCCATGATGGGGCCGGAGCTCGGTGGTCGGCTGCTCATCCGTCGCAGGTTGCCTGGTGGGTCAAAATGCAAATGCGGCAAACGAAATGGTCAGTTTTGCAGTCATAACGCAGGCGGTTAAGCTGCGTCCGAGTTGCAAAAGTTGCAAAACGTAGATGCAAAAACGCACCTAGCGATCCGTTGCTCGTGTCTCCGAAGAACATGGTCGAATGGCGCATCGTGGGGACTGGCCCGGAGCTCGGCGGCTTGCGGCGCTGCTGCTGCTGCTGCTTACTTTGACTCTCGATCTGGTTGAGGCGCATGAGCACCTCGCGTCTCTGCGTGAGCAGCTGGGCCAGATCGATGTCGGACTCGCGCCCGCCCTCGGGCAGATGCGAGATGGAGGCGCGGGTGGGCGGCGGCACGGCGTCCGGCAGGTCCAGCGCGTTGGCCGCGTACTTGGCGATGGTGGGGCGCGCGATCTTCTTGTACTCCTTCATGGCCACCACCTCGCCGTCCGCGTCCACGTCGTGCTGCTTCTGGCAGTTCACGCAGAAGCCCAGCTTGAACGGGTTCGGCCGGAAGTCCGTGCACACGTTCTCCTCGTCCGGGTCGTCCACTGGCTCCCCCCACCGCGCGTGGATCACGGACGGCGAGTTGAGCGGCGAGTTGAGCGGACTGCCCAGGATCGCGTCGCAATCGAAAGGCTGTAGATCCACCGGGTCTCCTGCTAGGTACCCCGGGTCTTCGTACGAGTGATACATAGGCGGCTCGTCTTCCGGTGGCGGCGCCGACTTGCGTCGCGACCCCGCGCGGCCGCGGTTGCGATGGGGCTTCGCGCGGTGTCGAGGGGGTAAGGCGGAGCTGGCTGCGTGGCCCCGCGATTGCGCGTGGAAGTGCTCGGATATGGAGGACAGCGATTTCTCCCTACGACAGAATGACCGCACACGGCGGCGGTTAGTATAACAGTGTGAGGGAAGGAGACAGCGAACACAGCGGTAGACGCACTTCTTGCGCCGTCGACGCGGCGGCGGGGGTGAAGGCGCCTCCAGCAGCGTATCCAGGTCCACGCTCTCGGCGTTAGGAGCTGACCAGCGTCCGCGATCGCGGTCATTCCTTCTGCGCGCCATAATTAACGAAGCAGTCGGCCAGGTAGACGGTTAGTTCTGGCACCGAGATGTATAGTCGGAGGGAGAGTATACGCGACGAGATTCGACGTTCGCACCTTTGAACGCGTACGCCATGTTCGCTCAGCACGACTTGTGTCTAACGAACCGAATGAAAAAAAAACAATTAGCCACAGAAGACCCACTTAGAAACGCCATGCAAAACGAAACTGGGGTATCGACACGTCCGCCCTCGGTGGAGCGGACGCTCGGTGGACGAGCCGGAATGAAGGTGCTTACCTCGCTGTTGCGGGTACACGAGTTCCCCATTTTGGGGGCGGCGCGTGGGCACGGGCGGGCGGAGGGTTCGCTAGGCTTCGCTTCTCTGTATGGCGCTCTCGCTTCGGCGCTGCCTCGACAGCTTTGCGGTGTGAGGGAGGAGAGGGCGCGGCGTGGACAGCGAGCGGCCCGCAGTGGATTTCGGCCTGCTTTCGAAATGGCCGACAGACGCGAGTGACAAGAAGAGAGAGAAGAACGCACACACACACACACGAACCAAAAAAATCGCTCCCCCTTTCCCCTTCGCTGCTCCTCTCGTTAGTATCTCCCTTACCTAATACCGAGAAAGCCTGTGATACCCGATGTGATGTGGTAAGCACAGACGCATTACATATTGTGCAATTATCAGCGCTAAAGACCGTCTTTGTCAGTGATAAAGAGAGACAACACGCCTATGACAGTCGCGCTAAACAGGAAAATATCAGCTACAAAAGGGATCGGGTATCTCAGACGTTTGTGTGCCCCACCCCAAATCTCCATCTTGAAATCCCCCGCACCCCACAGACGCCTATCCCCAGGTGCACTTTTCCAGCCCTACCCCTTCCCCCCTAAAGAGGCAGTCCGTCGGTTCCTCCTCAAGACAAAGCGCCAAGCGAAGGTCAAGCGCTTCTTGGCTTTTGTATGTGGACGGGCGGCGGGAAGGGGTCCCGCGGCCGCCCAGGGCCCAGCTCGAGCGAGGGCTGCTGCTGCTTTGTTGCAGTGCAGCGGACAGCGGCCCTTTCTGCCTCTTGGTCGTTACCACAACCCCGGGATTTCTATCTTTGGCTTTTCAGGTGCGGAGCTATAGAAACCGGACCCCGCCAGCTGGCGACTTCTAACTGCATTTCTTAACGCGTTTCTAATGCGGTCCCGCCTCCTGTCGCACGCACAGCCAGGGGCTACTATTCGCGCCGGAGCTCTTGGCGGCGGCATGAGGTGCGACATCTTCCTCGCCATCGCCGCCATCTCGCGATGGGAAGTGCCATGTCTCGCCAACACGCTGCGGCCGCGCGGAGAACGGCGGCGGCTCCTCCGCCTCCACGCGGCGGCCGCGCACCTGGTAGTGGACCTGGTGGCGCTCCTTCCAGCGGGCCAGCGCGCGGTCGTGGATCATCTGGAAGTGGTGGTCGCGCATCTCGTCGTTGGACACCAGCAGCGTGCGGCCGCCCAGCTTGACGGCCGCATAGAGCCAGTACCAGTCGTCGTTGTTGCCCGTCTGGCAATTGTACATGACGCCGCGTGCGCGCCACTGCGCCACAAGACTGCGGTGCTCCGGAGGCACCTGCTCGTCCTCCGTCCGGCGCTGGTGTAGCAGCAGCAGCACCTTCTTGCTCTGCGCCTCGTAGTGCTCCACCATAGACGCGATCTGCTCGTAGCTGAAGCCGCCGCTGGAGTCACCGAAAGCCACATCCGAGCACACACAGAGTTCAGTCCAGTGCCGTCCCACTCAGTTCCAAGCGAACAGCGCGCGGTAGAGTCGAGGCATGGGCCTGAGGATTACATACGCACACCGCGGCAACCACCACAATCGAAGATTCGTAGTGTACAGTACGTAAGCTTACCCGTCGAAGTTCTGGTTGAAGTAGCCGACGTTGGCGGCGTCCACGACCACGTCGAACGGCCCCGACGCCTCCAGCCACTGCTTGAACGCGTCCCACTGCGCGATGCGCTTCTCGTCCGTACGCACAAGCTGTTCGACCTGTTGCCGTGCAATTGTCGCGTCGCGTTGTGTTGCAGTTAGCTGGCTGTCGGAACGCGAAATGCATGTACAGACTCAACTGTCTGCCGTCCAATGCAGTCGGCGTCTTCGTACCTTATCCAGCAGCGCCTTCTCCACCGCCGGCGCCAGCTCCAGCGACCGCAGCTGGTCGCCTGTCACAGAGCAAACGCCGTCCTTGCTCACCGTGCCCTCGGAGATCGTCCACTTGCGCCCGTCCACCTGCGCTGCCTCGCTGCAATCATAAGCACACATCGCACAAAAATGAGCTCCTCGTGCTGGTGGTGCATCTCAGCCACCATCAATGAGTCTGCATGCCCACTGTCCGTACCTACTGAACCAGTCCTTGAGCACTTCCCACGCCGACGGCCCAGGCTGCATGATGTCCTCGATGAACGCGTCCAAGAACGCGTAGAACCGCTCGGCGTTGCCAGTTTTCACACAGACGCGCAGCAGAGCCACGTAGTCTGTCTCCGTCGGTTCCAGTGCATGCGAAACCATCTTCTCGTGCACCCAGACGCACTTGTCCAGGTTGCCAACCTCGCTGTAAGCCAACAACAACGGCGTAAACGTGCGCAGCTTCGGGGCCACGGTCTCGGCTTCCATCGCGGCAAGGAGCTCCGTGCAGGCCTCAAAGTCCTGGTCTTTGCTGCACAGCTTGATCAACGCGCTGTACGTGCTTTCTTCCACCATGTGCTTGCTCGCCGAGCCGCGCTGCTTCATGTCTTCGTAGACCTTGAAGGCACCGCCCTTGAACGCGGCTGGATCTTCAGCCTTGCTGCACACGTTGATCACCACGTGATACATGTACGGGCTCACATTGACGCCCTCGGTCTTCATGCGCTCGTACAGCTCCAGTGCCCGCGCGGCATCGCCATCCTTCGCGCAAAGACCCACTTCCACTCGGTACCGCATCTCCAAACGTTGCGCAGGCGTCTGCGTGAGCCAAAAAGCGCCGAATTAGGCAAGGAACTAGACAAGAAGACACAGAATAGGATTTCAAATGCACGCAACCAGCAACGCCATCAGTATGCGCGTCCTGGCAAGCAAGCGCACCTGCTTCCGCAATCGACGCGCCTCCTTCTTGCCCACCTTCCGCACTTGCGGCGCTGCAGCACAGCAGAACAAGCCACCAATACAGCAGACAAGTCACCATACGGCTGCCCAAGGCCAAGAGCACCGTATCAGCAGCCCGTACCTGGCGGGGTCGCCGCCGACGGCTCGCCCTCCGCGGCGCGCTTCGTTCCGATGAGGCTGGCCATTCCTTTTGTAGCTTTTTCACTCCAATCCTTGTGTTGGGACAAAACTGGGTTTTTGTGTGGTGGCTTTGGGTTGAAACCTACCAAACAGCATATCATTCGCTTAAATCCGATTGTAAGGTCGGCTGGCACGAGCGAAATGGAGTCAGCAAGAAACTTCAGCATGATTTCAGTGGCGGTCGCGCGGAATAGACGCCGACGGATGGATCCGCAAGGGACGAAGCAACGAAAGCACAGGTTGAAGATCGTTGGAAGATCGTTGTGGGGGATAGAGTGCACTAGAAACAGCAACATGACGTCTGGACGCCCTGAATGGCGCGCTCTGGCTGGGTACCAAGGCGTCCGGCGCGAGAAACAAAGATATCTGCAAAATGTTCGTCCTACCCACGGACTGACTGGTTGGCTGGCCTCTCCCGGCCTGCCAAGCGCTTACACAGCTCGCCCTGCTGCTACTCACTTGCTGCAGTACTTGCTCGGCGTGGTGACTCCGGCCGTCGAGCCGCTGTCGGAATCCAGGATGGAGAACGAGTCGGTCGAGGGCGACGTGGTCGTCTCCTGAGTCACGTCGTCTGTGGACGGAGCCGTCGTCTCCGGGGTCGTGGTCGTCTCAGGAGCCGACGTGGCTGGGGAGGTAGTCTCGGGAGTTGAGGTCGCCGGGGTCTCGGTCGACGGGGTCTCGGTGGCCGGGGTCTCGGTGGCTGGAGTTTCAGTCGCCGGAGTCTCGGTGGCCGGAGTTTCAGTCGCCGGGGTCTCGGTGGCTGGAGTTTCAGTCGCCGGAGTTTCAGTCGCCGGAGTTTCAGTCGCCGGCGTTTCGGTAGCCGGGGTCGCCGTCGTCGTCTCAGGCGTCGTCGTCTCGGGCGTCGACGTCTCGGGGGCTGGGGTAGTGACCGTTTCGGACGTGCTGGCGGATGACGAGCCTTCAGTGGCCGCCTGCGATGACGAACCTTCGGTCGAGTAGGAGGAATCCACAGACGCCGAGCCTTCGTCCGACGCGCTGCCCTCGCTGCTTCCTTCCGCAACGATGACGTCGCAGGCCGCATTCAGGTTGTTGAGCTCGTCCATGAGCACGATGCCGTCGCCGACCGTGCAGTTGGTCAGGTTGAAATTGCTGCTGTCGACCAGCGCCGAGATCACCGTCAGACACGCGTCCGACTGGCAGATGGTGGTGACCTGCTCCTGCGTGGAGCCGGCCTCGACGCTCGTGAGGTCCACGGAGCCGTCCAGCGCGGCGCTGAAGTTGTTCTGCGTCATGCACGACACCAGCTGGTCGTTCACGTTGAGTCCTTCGTAGGCGTCCACCAGTACGTTGCTATCGCAGGCGTCCTGGGCGTCGACGGCGCCGATCGCCAGCAACGCGAGCGCGCTCGTAAATGTCCAGCAGCGCATTCTTTCAGGCGCTTTCGTCTGCGTTCGAGGGCTGGGAATGTAAACTAGCTCTTGGGCTGTCGACTGCGGGGAGCCAGGATGGAAATGAGCGCTTTGGGCCTTCGCGGCAGTCTGTGGGAGAAGAAGTCAGCCAGCCCTGGTCAACCATGCGCTTGTGGGACCGAGAAACCAGATGGTGTCACATTTACGAGCCATCTGGCAACCTCGACTCTGCTTCGAGACAGGCTTTTGCCTGGATGGCGGCACAACGTGACAGTGCCACCCACCTCTACGAACGGCCACCGCCCGCCATCGGCTGCCTGTTCCACGTGCCACCAACAGAGCAAGTGCATGTACCGTATGCGTCAAACGAAATGCGAAATGAGCGGATTCGAAGCGCACAGCCCCAAATGCTTCCGAAGAATTTTTGGCGCTTCGTTGCAGGTTCCAAGCGCATTGACTGAGTTGGTGGCGGAGCGTTCGTGCATGTCGACAGTTGCGCAGACGGCCTGTTGTTCTCTGTGGATGGACGGCAAACTTCTTATTTTCGGACACATGACCAAAAGTTGATCGTTAGTATTTTCACTTATTAAGATAAATGTATCAATAATGGTCAGTTTTGACAAATATATCAAGCAATCTCGAAACAAATATACTAAATGTAACTACAATAATTGTCACTGGAACGCAAACTGGCGTTTAGAAGCAAACGCTAGTCCATCGAGACGATCATCACCAACACGCGAAGACGCTCGAGCACCACGCGCTGGAGCGGTTTGGTCAAGATATCCGCGAGCTGCTGCTGCGTCGGACAGTAGCGAACCACACGTCGCCACGTTGAATGACATCTCGGATGAAGTGGAATCGAATGTTGATGTGCTTGCTGCGTTGGCTTGCCATCTCGTTTCCCATCGACTTGATCGCGGACTGATTATCCACTTGGAGAGTCGCCACTTGATCCTTCATCCAGAGGCCAATCTCAACCAGCAACTGCTTCACCCAAATACCATCCTTCACCGCCATGGCTACAGCCACATACTCCGCTTCCATCGTGGAGAGTGCGACGGACGTCTGCTTCTTCGAGTACCACGCGATGACCATGCCGTTCAGTAGCAACGTTGCACCGGAAACCGACCTCGCGTCCTTCGTATCACCAGCCCAGTCAGCATCCGAGTAGATAGTAGCAGTCCACGTGACGCCAGGTCCTTGTCCAAACTTGAAGAGCAGTCCATGCTTGGTTGTGCCTCGTAGATAGTGTGGAATCCGTTTCACAACAGTCTAGTGGCTCTGACATGGACGCGCAACGAATCTCGCTAGGAAGTTCACAGCAATCGTGATGTCGGGGCGTGTGCAATTGGAGATACATAGAAGTGAGCCGATCGCCTTGCGAATCATGCTCGTTTGCTCCATCGGAACTTCGTCGTCGAGTGTCCGTGTCGTTTCTATTGGCGTGATGACGGGTCTACACTCAGACATCTCCATGCGTTGAACGAGATCTTCGACGTAGTCTTTCTGGTGCATCAAATAACGTCCTTGTGGCGCACGATATGAATGCCCAGGCACTTCTTGGCCTCTCCCATGTCCTTGATGTCAAACCGATGCCCAGCTTCACCATCACTCAGTCGCTGTCGGCATCGTCCTCGCTCACTACAACGACGTCATCCACGTACAGACCCAGAACCGTGAGTTTTCCATTCGACGGCGGAAGTACAAGCATGGGTCCAGCTTGCTCCGTTTGATACCCAACGACAGCAAAAAGCGTTCATCTCCATGTTCCACAGTAGACCGCTCTGCTTGGGCCCGTACAAACTCTTGAGCAACAGCCACGCCTTGTTGGCCTCCGTGGTCCCTTCAAGTGGTTTCATCAGGATAGGTCGATCTAGATCAGCCTTCACATAGGCGCTCGGTACATCGCCCTGACGCAGTTTACGTTCCCACTGCGCTGCCAGCGCCACAAGAAACCGAAGGCTGGTGATCTTCAGCACTGGTACGTAGGTCTCCTCAAAGTCGATGCCATAGCGCTGGGTAAATCCACGAGCCACAAGCCGCGCCTTGAACCTTTCCAGCTCGCCTCGGCTATCGAACTTGATGCGGAAGAACCACTTGGATGACACCATCTTGGCTCCCGGCGGTGCGTCCACCATTTCCCACGTTCCATTAGCCTGCAAATCGGCTAGTTCCTTCTCGATAGCCTCCTTCCACTGCGGCCATTCAGGAGTCGATTTCGCTTCAGCCAAATTCCGCGGTGCATGCTGTGCTGCATCGCCCCAATAGCGGTCAGGAAGCGTTGATGCCCACAGCATAGCTCGTGCCGAATTCATCAACGTTCGATGCATCCTTTCCACCTTGCCATTGGATGCTGAGTTCGCAGGGGCGCGGATTAGTTTCGAGTACGCGGAGGATGTCTTTCGAGTAAACGATGAAAAATGGATGACTTCCGAGTACAGAACTCATGAATGCCAAGTACTCGTCAGATACTGTACGAGACTTATCCCGATAAGTACGATACGAAATTCCGTATAAGTACGATTTGTCTCTCTAGGTACGAAAATGCACCACTAGGTACGATTTATTTTTACTTTTGGCAAGGGCGACGATCTGGTGGTTGTGGTGCGTTCGCACCATCGCCCTTGCCGCGCTAGACACTTGCTCGACCAAATCACTCTCAATCATCGCCCCTCACATGGAAGAAGACTTGGTACCGCTTGACGACGAAGGTTTCGACTGTGACGGGGCCGTCACACGCACAATGTGCAGAGGAAGTTCCTTGCTTAATAAGCTCAAAGCGACGGAGTCTCTTCCGACGTCGCTAGCTTATACTCAAGCCAAGTGCTTTGCACCTTTGGTTCTGT
>MBAC02004837.1:0-28593 GCA_001712635.2 Nothophytophthora sp. Chile5
AAAGATATATTGGCGTAATCATTTCAGATCGGAGGAGCCAACTACGGGGTTTTTTGCGCCGACATTCATTGATTGCTCGACTACATGTACACTTTCTGTGTTAATTGGCATCATCATTTCGGATCGGAAAAGTCGACTGCTGTTTTTTCTGCGCCGAACACCCAACTGCGCGACATCAAAATCAAAATCTCAGAAGAAAGACATCAGAAGAAAGAAAGAGCAGCATGGCCGACCCGCAGCCGGTGAAGGTGCCGCCGACGTTCAAGTCGCTGCTGCCGTTCATCCGGCGCGCCGAGGAGCTGGACCGCGACTCGTCCCGCCCGGAGTCCAAGCTGATCGCGTACTTCTGTCGCCAGTATGCTATGGAGCTGGGCATCAAGCTGCGCGAGAACGACGCGTCCAACGAGTCCACGGACTATCTGTTGTCGCTCATGGACCGACTTGAAGACGAGAAGAACAAGCTGCCCGATTTCACGCAAGAGGAAGGAAAGGTGCGTCTGCATAAGGAGGGCTGTGGCAGCATGGCAGTATCTTGAGTGAGTTTCGCTGACAGAGGGTCCGGTATTGATGGCGTTGGACACAGGAAATCTGCGAGGACTTTGCCATCGAGATCTTCTCGAAGGCCGACGATGAAGACCGAGCAGGCTTAGCGAACAAGTATGTGGTTCTGTGTGCTCTTGCATTTGAATGCTCTGTTCTGTTGGAATTATTGCTGGTTGGAGGAGCTCACCTTCTCCTTGTCGTCCACGCCTTATTGTAGGAGCACTGCGCGCACGTTCTACGCCGCTGGCACCTTTTTCGACATTCTGGCCCAGTTCGGAGATATATCGGAGGATGTAGGTTCGATCGCTGCAGGTTCTGATGCAACGCATCCTGACTGAGAGATAGTCACGCCTCTGTTTTATCAACGTCTCACAATGTTTTGGACGATCCATCTCTGTATGTGCATGGCTGCAGGTCGTGGAAAAGCGGCGCTACTGCAAATACAAAGCAGCAACGATCCTAAAAGCCATCAAGGAAGGGACCACCCCGACGCCAGGACCTCCGGAGGGCTTGGATTTGGCCAGCGTAAGTCTTTACTGGAAGGATCAACTTGCTGCGGCGGTTCGATGACTTTCGGGATGGTGGCATACTGAGAGAAATGGGTGCTTTTGCTCGCAGACCGATCGAGCGATTGAGGATGCACCGATGGCGTCGACAGTGCTCCCTCCTAATGCGTTGCCCCCTGCACCCACTACGCCGCCAACGCCAAGCCCCCCACCACCACAACAGCATCCGGCACCGATGCAAGATCAATCCTCATTCCCGTCATTCACTGGCTCGGTTAACTCCGTTGGTTCTGGTGGATCGACGAATGGCTTTGGCCAAGATAGTAACGGTGGCTGGCGCGCGCCTTCTCCAGCGCCAGCGCCGTCACCTCCGAGCCAACCGACGCCGCCGGCACCTTCGGCGCCATCCGCTCCGGCGCTGACGTATCAGCCTCCTCCGTCCAACCACAGTGCGCAGAGCACCCCCACTCGCTCACGGGGCGGTCCTGTGTCTCAAAACGAGATCAACGACGCCATCGAGTGCGCAAAGTTCGCCATTGCAGCTCTCAAGGTACCAGGTGTATTTGTTGGTTGCATGGCGTGAGTCGACGAAGCAGGATTCCGAGATACTGACCGTTTTTCGCTTTTGCCATCAGGTGAAAGACATGAAGCTGGCAGAAGAGCGCTTGGAAATGGCGCTGCGTAGCATTAGATGAGCGCCGAATGAGTTCGAGCATATAGCATTGTGGTGGTGGACACATGCATTGCTTGATTTTCTAAAATCTATACGATGTCATCCAGTGCCGAGTTATGTCTGCTTGGACTGCACGCCCTTGCGCGATGGGAGCGTAGCCAGAGTGGCCTGGGCCCAATCCTTCATCTCAGAGAACTGCACCAAGATTTCGAACACTGCATTGCACCGAGAGCATAGCAGTCAGTCAATCCACAACATGCAACAAATCCAACGGCAGCTCGTGTCATGGCAAAAGACCAACGCTTCGTACCGTGGTTGACGGTCAACACGCGCGTTGTGGCTCCCATTTCGACTACGACATCGAGCGGCAGCTTGGCAGTCGCAATCCCCTGCTTCACGGCTTTATCATAGGTGGCCCCTTTAAGGCGATTGCGATCCACGATGCCGCCGATGATATAGACCTAGACGCACCGGATCGCCAAATCAACCGTTTAGTGGTACAGTCAACTGTGTAGGCGACGATAGCACACAAGCGTCTGCTGTACCTTGTCCCGACTGAGCTGCGTGATGGTATTGGGCGAGTCGGCTGTAAGGTACACAAGCGATTCTTTCTGGAAGAGGTCGGAGTAGCACTTTGACGACCCCTTGAACTACGAAGAGCAAACGCAGCAGTTAGACACAACGCGCCTGCATTAGGAGAAGTCAAGCAGCAGAAGCTGACGTACCGCCTGCCAGTCATGAAATCCACTGATCTTCTCCAGATTGTCCTTCGTGTCACCCCGCAATGACGTGATGAAAGCGCTATGACAATCGCGATGCAAAGAAGCAGATAGCGTCAGGATCTACAATGTTTCCCCTAGAGGCACAGTCCTATTGCAGCAGGTAAAAACAACAAGGAGACACGTACCTCACGGGCGCGTGACTCCGCCGGTTGACACCATACGAGAACCTGCATTCATTATTGCCACCACCACAACAACACACATCTTATCAGAAAAGGGAAGAGGCTGCATAATGTCCTTCCCCACTGCCCAGCACGTACATGATCTGCTGCGAGAGACTCTTCTTCTCTTTCTCGGTCATTTGCTCCTCGAAGCCGCAGTCGATCACCACCGTGGCGCCTTCTTCCGCGGCCATGAGGTACGTTTCGCGCTTAGCGATCGCACGCTCTTTGCGACGCAGCACAGCTTCGTCACTCATGTCAAGCTCCTTCGGCGGCGGGAGCTTCCCACTGGCCTGCTTCGCGCGCTGTTGCTCCTGGCGCTTGAGCTTCTTATCCGCCTTGCGCTCCTCCCACTGCATGCGGCGCTTCTCCTTCCGCCACGCGCGCTTCGACAGGTTCTTGGCAGCATCATCGGTCGGCGCTTCGGCGCTATTGCCGTCCTCCTCAACTGGAAGTGGCACGGTCTGCTTTGCCGCCGGGTCGGCGTCTGCTGCTGGCGATTCCGCCATGGCTTTCACTTTCACCTCCTGAAAATGGCGACAAATCCGCAGGCCAGTGCTTTTTCACTTGATCCCACTATGCCGCCGCCAGAGTGTATGCGATCCAGTTTTCAGATCTGATACAATCGAACGGCGAATTGCATTGATGTTGAATTGGCTGGGGCGAGCGATCTGCAAGCCATGACGACACCTACATGTCCAGCTTCATGGAAGCGCCGTGTTTGAGGCTTGGATTTCTCGCGTCCCACAAATCCGCCGAAAAGATCCCACCCAAATGTCCAGTTGCGTTCGCAAAAGCACCCACAAATCAGCCAACTTCAAAGCCGCACGCATCACCCAGTTGGAAAAAGACAAGAAACCCCAAAGACAGACCAAGTGCCCAACGAGATGGCAACGCTGGCAGATGCACTGCTCAAGGGCGGCGTGGGCGCCGTTGGCTTCCTGGCCAGCGCCTACGCGCTCACCAAGTTCATCGTCGCCACTCCTGTGGTGCGTGTTTGGACGCAGATGCCACGACAGACGAAGGAACGAGATCTTTTCGCAAACTGACGGCTGCGTTCCATCCTTCTCTCTCTCTCTCTCTCTCTGGATATGCATGTAGAAAATTGCGGCGCGCGGAGCTGCCGAGCACGATTTCGACGTGGTGCTGTGCTTCGATACGAAGAAGTTCCCGGAGGCGGCCGTGGATTTCTTCGTGCAGATGGTGCGCAGCCAGAGTCAGCTGCTCATCGTGCTCAAGGCTAAGCACGTGCAGGAGGAGGCGCAGGAGGAGAAGGAAGGTACGACGCCTGGGAAAATGCATTACCTGCTCGGCGCGACGCATGCCACACTCGTGGCGATCAAGGAGAAGAAGGAGCGCGCACTCCTCGGCGAGGTGAGTGAGGAACCCGTGCCCGAGCGCTTCAGCTCCGGAGACCGGATCGACCTGCTCGTGTTCGAGCTGAATCGCCTCAAAGTGCTTCCAGCTTACCATCGCTCAAGTCCGGCTGCCGCGATTGGCTCCGAAAGTGAAAAGGGCGAAGAGGACGAAGCTGTGATGCCCGAGCCTTTTCAAGAGGAGGAGCACGGGCTGCTTCTGCAGCAGGCCATGCATACGCAGTTACTGACGGACCACTTCCCGTTGCACGATGATAAGGAGCGCAGCAACTTGGTGGAAACGTGGGTGAAGCGGTGGTCCAGTCCGCAACCGCTCAATGCTGTGCGCGCGTACTTTGGTGATGAGATCGGGTTCTACTTCGGTTTCCTTGGAATGTACACGCAGTGGCTGATCCCTCTGGCTGCCTTCGGCTTGCTGACCTTTGTGCTCGACTTTTACTCCGACTGGGCTGCTTATGGCCGCGGATTGTACTCGCTTTTGGTGACGAGCTGGGCCACGGCCTTCCTGAAGTTTTGGACCCGACAAGAAAGCACGCTGCGCAATGAGTGGGGGATCTCGCAAGTAGATTCACTTGCGCTGGAGCCTGCGCGCCCAGATTTCTGGGGGGAGAAGCGTTTCGATCCGGTGGAAGGATGCTATTATACGTTCTTCTCTTCCAAGAGCCGCGCGAAGCGCTGCTTGGCGACGCTGTTCGTGACGCTGGCGGTGCTTGCAGTTGTCACCTTGATCATGATCGTTTACTTATGGTTCGAAGAGTTGTTCGCGGCGGTGTTTACCTCCGAGAAAGGATGGGAAGGCTACTACGCGCATGTATTGCTCGTTCCCACGATCGTCTACTCGGTCTTGGTTCTATACCTGGATGGGAAATACGCCGCGCTCGCGTCCTACCTGACGCAATACGAAAACCACCGCACGGACAGTGATGTACGCCCCATTTCCTTTGCTTGTGGGCAATTGGGATGCTGCTTTCTGACGTTTTTTGTGCTTGATGTCGGTCCTTCGTATGAGCCAGTTCGCGAATGCCCAAGTGCTGAAGCTTGTGTGCGTGTACTTTGTCAACAACTTCGGCTTCCTGTTCTACCTGGCTTTCAAGTCTCGTGATATGGAGCTGCTGGAGCAGACACTCAGCTCGCTCTTGATCACTCGGCAGCTCCTTGGCAACCTCCAGGAACAACTCGTCCCGTATTTCAGCGCGAAGTCATCGCTGAAGACCGAAGCAGGGAAACTCGCCAAAGAGACTAACAACACCGACACGACAGTCAACAAAGTGGACGCAGAGCTCCTGTTTCCGGCATACGACGGCACTTTTGAGGACTATCTGGAGCTGTTTGTGCAGTTTGGGTGCGTGCAGCGTACACATTGCCAACCGCGGCGATTGGTCGATGGGTGTCTGACTAACACACTTTGCTGCACTTTTCGATGTGGCATTGCAGACAAGTGACGCTGTTCGCCTCGGCGTACCCACTGGCTTCACTATGGAGCCTCATCAACAACGTGATGGAGATCCGAAGTGATGGGTTTAAGCTCTGCGTGAGTTTCCGCCGAAGCCGACGAATGACCACGCATGGCATTGGCACGTGGCTGTATGCGTTCAGTGCTCTTGGCTACCTGTCCGTCATGACGAACTGTGCGATTTTCGGCCTTCATTCGGGTTTCCTGAACAAGCTGTTCCCAAAGTTGTCGTTCGCTGGGACTCTGGTCGCTGTGGCGTTGATGGAGCATGCCATGGTCGCTGTGAAGGTGTGCGTTGAGATGTTTGTACCGGATACTCCCTCCGCTGTCCGCGAGGCGCATCGGATGCAGCACGCAGTGCTTCGCAAGAAGGCATCGCTCCAGGTGGAACTGTCGTCGCGCCGATTGCTTC
Organism: Nothophytophthora sp. Chile5; assembly: GCA_001712635.2. Taxonomy (NCBI): domain Eukaryota; phylum Oomycota; class Peronosporomycetes; order Peronosporales; family Peronosporaceae; genus Nothophytophthora; species Nothophytophthora sp. Chile5. The sequence goes on from MBAC02004837.1 coordinate 5,907, forward strand.
AGGAGCAAGTGGGAGACGACGGAAAAAAAGAGGCGGGTGCATCATCGCACGAGGCTGTCGCCGCCTCGGACGTGAACGAGTGGCTGAGCCGGGAGAAGGAGCGCCGGGTGAAGCTGGAGCGCGAATTAAAGAGCCTGAACGAACTGTACATGGGGTGGATTCGCGAGGAGCAGGCCAAGCGAAAGGCGACCGAGCACAAGCTAGCGACGCTGATGGAGGCCAGGTACAGCGGACCGACGGGGAGTCACGTCGCCTAAGCATGCTGGATGGACTCTGTCTCTAACTGCAATGCAGTTCCAGCTTGATGTGAGGCCAGACTGGTGTGAGGCCAGCTTGAAGTTGAAGCCAAGTCTTGCACACCGCCAATCGTGTCCGAATTTATGGAAGGTAAACCGGTATTTGGGTATTCTCTTGCGCAATTTTCTCACAAAAACAGAAAAAAGCGAGAAGCGGTTCGCAGTATCCGGATGCGACCATCACTCTTGATCGGAGAAGGTGGACCGGTCCCGGAAGCGTGACCAAGGGCGGACCGCCGATTCAACCGCACACAGCGAGGCTCGTTTCGAGGGGGAAACAGACGGAAGAGCGAGTGCCCAGTCCAGGAGCGAGCAGGTCGAACCTGGCACACGTTCGTTCTTCGAGTGGGAGTCCCGCGTTCCATCCAGCCACAACGCGGCCACAGTTGCGAATAAACGGGGGAGAGGAAAGCAAGCAGGAAGCTTGGGACGGCAGATAGACAGACATGGCCACCAGTCAGAGCGAGCTGGACCGACAGATCGAGCAGCTGAAGCGCTGCGAGTACCTGAAGGAGTCGGAGGTGAAGGCGCTGTGTCAGAAGGCGCGAGAGATCCTGGTGGACGAGAGCAACGTGCAGCGTATCGACGCCCCCGTCACGGTAAGGAAAGGGGGTTGGAAACAGAGCGAAGCAGTGCTTTGGACGAGGGGGGAGAAGGGGTGGACACGGAGGGGTTGATGGCTCATTCTTCTTTGCTTGGTTCTTGGTTGTGGGGGTAGATTTGCGGCGACATCCACGGCCAGTTCTATGACTTGAAGGAGCTGTTCAACGTGGGCGGCGAGTGCCCGGAGACGAACTACCTGTTCATGGGCGACTTCGTGGACCGTGGTTTCTACAGTGTCGAGACGTTCTTGCTGCTGCTCGCGCTTAAGGTGCGTGTGGACCTAGTGGCGATGTTGAAAGAGCGGGGTAGGCAATTAAAGGAGAAGGAGGGGCGCTTGCGGAACGGAAGCTAATTCGATTCGTGCTTGCGGGTACACAGGTGCGCTACCCGGACCGTATCACGCTGATCCGTGGCAACCACGAGAGCCGTCAGATCACGCAGGTGTACGGGTTTTACGACGAGTGCCTCCGCAAATACGGCTCGGTGAACGTCTGGCGGTACTGCACGGAGATCTTCGATTATTTAAGTCTGTCTGCTATCATCGAGGACAAGATCTTCTGCGTGCACGGCGGGCTCTCCCCGTCCATCAACACGCTGGACCAGATCCGAATCATCGACCGCAAGCAGGAAGTCCCGCACGATGGCGCCATGTGCGATCTGATGTGGTCTGATCCCGAGGATATTGACGGGTGGGGTTTGAGCCCTCGTGGCGCAGGCTACCTCTTCGGCGGCGATGTTGTGGAGAAGGTAGGAGGCGAGGCGACATTGATACATGATGGTCAGCGCACTAACGCAGCTGCTGCTATGGTGTTTGTGGTGCTACAGTTCAACCAAACGAACGACATCCAGCTGATCTGCAGAGCGCATCAGCTGGTGATGGAAGGACACAAATCGATGTTCAACAACGCGCTGGTGACGGTCTGGTCGGCGCCCAATTACTGCTACCGATGCGGCAACGTGGCTGCCATTTTGGAGCTGGATGAGAACCTGGAGCAGCGCTTCAAGGTAAGAAACAGCGACAGCGAGGTATTGGCGGCTAGAACCGCAAGTGAAGCTGCGCCACTGACCACCGCCATCTCTCTATCTCTTGTTTGCTTTTGATGAATGCTGAACAGATTTTCGAAGCGGCGCCGCAAGATGCACGTGGCGTGCCTGCAAAGAAGCCAGCGCCAGACTACTTCTTGTAAGCCGTCGAGGTGTCGGTCGGGATCATGTGAGGTGCGTGCAGCTTTAGACAGCACGGTTCCACTCGCTTGGCGGCCGAAGCAGATACAAGCAAAGCGGTCAGAAGGGAACGAAGCAGAAGCAACAGGATGGAAGGTGGCAAGAACGAGGTGGACGAGGGGTATCGCCAACGGCAGAAGGGAGGACGTGGAGGCTACGGTCTGTGGCGTGGCGCTTGCTAGTTATCACTTGAAGTACCTATATTTTTGATTGAAAGCTCGCAACTCGGTCGATGAAGCTGTGTCTCGTAGCTAGTGCGGCTATTGAAGCGCGGTGCACGGCGCTCGGCGTCTCCATCATTTAGTCGTGTCGGCGGATCCCATGCGGATGCGAAGCAAATAGACCATCACTCCAAGATGCACGTTTTGAGACCATCACTCTTTCATTTCCGCATTTGAGAAGCAAGCGACACCCCAAGATAGATTCTGGCGCTCTTCGCATCTGCCAGCGGGGATGAAAGCGTGGAGCGACGAGTGGAAGTGCGCGCGTCTGCAGCTGCATATCCGTGACAGCCACCTCTTCCACGGTATGCTGTGACAAAGAGCTGCTGGTCGTTAAAGTGTCTGCTGCTAAGTGGGCGTCAACTGTGTGTGTCTTGCAGGGGAGACCGTGGCACTGGAGGTGCGAGCGGATGTGCCGCCTTCAGTTGGCGGTGGCCGTGGTGGTAATCAGAGCCCCAAGCCCGAGCGAGAAGAGCAGCCTCACGGGGGAGCGGACGCCCTGGCGCAGCGCTGGCGGGCTCACTGCGATGGCGCGCGCGTGCAAATCCAGATTGTGGAGATCCCAGTTGCAAACCCTCATGCGAGTAGCAATTCCCCCGTCGCTTCTCGCGCAACGCTATTTCGGCAGGAGACGCAGTTTACGCTCGTTTCCACTGAACAGGAAGAGAGAGGGACGAGCACTGTGGTGCTGTTGCAGGCACAATTCGACCTGAAAGTGCGCCACGAGTTCTGGGGCCGTGCGGTTCAACTGATAGTTCTCATCACGCCGATGGATAGTGCTTCGTTCGAGCATGGAATGGTGGTTAGCAGCAACACGAATCCGGCAACAGCAAAGTCTGCACCGAAGGATCCCCTTGCGGGCGCGTTCCTCACGGAGGAATGGATGAATTCGCAGCTTCTCCCGTTAATCCGCGAAGAATCACATCCAGCAGCGAGGATGGTCCGTCGAGTGGAACAGCAAATCGTTGTCACCAAGCCACTGCATCTGGAAGTGGAGACGCGCAAGCTTGTGGGTGGTCGAGTGGGCGTGCTTGCAAGGGCTTCGAACACGCATCCGTTATTGACGTTGGAAGTGCAAGACCTGCACCTTCATCTGGATCAATCGTTGTCTCCAAACGGTGCTGATGACCGTTCGAGCCGCTTTCGTATCGTGAGTGGCGATAAAGTGCCGTTTCCAGTCACGCTGCTCCCACAAGAGCGGTATAACTTCCTCTTCGTGCTGGAGCCAGTGGAGGTGCTTGCAGCAGAGGAGGCACGCGAGAGTTCACGCGAAATGGAGAATCGTCATCAGGCGTTGACGAGAGGTTGTGTTCAGAAGAAACCCAAGAAAGCTTCGGCAGCGCAACGCTCGGGAACATCACCACCGGACGCTCCGCCCCAGCACACGTTGCTAACGCTATCCTGGAATTCAACAGCCATCACCATGGGTGCAATAACGGAGAACCACACGATCATTTGGTCGCCAACGACACCTTCGAGCCTTCCGCGGGTGATGAGCAGCGTCGAGGAGCGACTAGTAGAAGGTGGGCTGCACGGATTGGTGCCGCCTCAGGTGGTAGGGGCCCCCGGACAAGAGAGGGACGTCGATTCGAGATACAAATGCGTGCAACTTCGTCCAGACTCGGCGTTGCTGGTGACAATAGCACAGCTGCCATCCAGTATCGCGGTCGGGAGTACTGTCACTGCTTGTATCACGGTGACGAACCGGTCGAAACGTTCGAGCTTCGATCTGACGCTGGTTCTCCCCGCACAACCAGAGGGGAAGGCTGCTGACATAAGAGCGTTCGTGGGCTTCGAAGCCTCGCATCGACTCGGGTACGTGCGCGAGATATTCTGACGTTAAGTCAACTGTGCACCTGTTGGCAACAGGTTTGCTAACGTTTTCTTCTGTACTTGTGCCGTGATGCCAACGACGGCTGAGTGCAGGCTGATACAACCGGGCATGAGCGTCCGGCGGAGTATGCACCTGGCGTTTCTTCGCTTGGGCAAGTGCACGTTTGGTCCGTTGCTGCTGGTGGATAGCATGACGCGCACTTGCTTCATCTCTACCAAGTGGGAGGTTTTTGTCCAGAGCTGAGAGCGTTCGCTGCGCCTTCTCGACAAGTTGCGCGTCCCTTCGGCACCGAAAGGTTGCAAAATGGAGACGGGAGGGAAAGCGTAGAAAGAAAGCGCAAGGCAATGCGAACAGATCGGCAAGGCCACGCCGCCTGCTCAAGCAAGTGGCGTTCACTGACTAGCTGTCGTGGCGAGCCAGTCCGGCGCCATTGAGAGACTTGTTCTATGCTGAAAAGTGAATAGAAGAAGAGGAAGCCTGCAGGAAAGAAAGAAGCACGGGCAAAAAAAGAAGTAACGACGTACGCCCCCCACCAACGAGCGGGCTCCCCACACAGCAGCGCTCGTCCCCCACTGCTGGCGCCGACCAAAGCTGTGCGAACCACGACAGTAGCATGGCGCGCCGAACAAGCGGCAGGTTGTCGGCGGCGGGGAGTATTGGCGCGGGGTCGGATGGTGGCGAGGAGAACACCGCACACGAGGCGTGGCTCTGTCGGTCGACGATAGGGGCGTATTCCGACGACGAGGAGAAGGAAGAGGACAACGACGTAGACGCGTACAGGTGGAATTACATCCACACACCAACGATATCGGGCGAGCAAAACGAGATCGAAATGCGGGGTGCACGAGGAAATCGAAGTGGCGCAGCAACAATAACAGACGATGGTGATGCGAAAGGCTCAAGAAATGGAGACGCGACTGAAGCGTTCCGCCACAACCGGCATGCTCCACCTTCCAAGGCTCAGAAAAGCAAGCCCAGACTGCTTCCCATCCCTGGGTTTTCGAATTCAACAGCGCTGAAGGCACACCTTCCGCGAGTCACAAGCGAGCGATCACAGATAGTGCGCGGCCAAGCCCTTCAAAAAGCTGGCGACAAATGCAAATCGAAGTGGGACCTGGAGCGAAAGCTGAATGTCGTCGAGGAATTAGTGCCTTCTCAGGACGAAATCGACGCAAACCGAAGAAAATGGGACCTAGAGCGGAAGCTGCAGGACGCGGATCGCTTTGGCGGCCGTGAGGGAGAAATCGACGTCCAGGAACAGAAGCGGGACTTGAAACGAAAACTACAGGACTTGTGTGTGGTAGCGCCCTCTGTGGATGAAGTGGAGGCCAACCAACGGAAGTGGAACCTGGAGAGGAAGCTGCAAGACATGGACAACCAGATCAGGCTTCATCCCTCTGGAAGTGAGCAGCTGGAACGAAAACTGAAAGTCGGCGGATGCAGTAGTCCTGCGGCAACTACCGACAGTCGACGGTCGACTGCTTTCCTGATGAGCGCGTCGCTGGGCTACCTGCTTCTATTCGCCAGCACTGCTGCGCTCCATTGTGCGATCTTCAACTTCAGTTCGGAGCTGCGACGGTTTTTACTGCTGGACGTCTACCCCTTCGGCGTATTGTTGTTGGTAAGCTGGGTGGTTGTCAGCCTCGTGAGTGTTGCTGGTGGGCTGGTTGGAGATCTTGTGCAGGACCGGGTGATGCTCTTGCGACGAGCTGCGGTGCTGTGGGGTGTCGCTCTAGTGGCTTTCCATGTTGCCGCCTTTGAGCTTTCGTCCGTGGTTTCCACCGTGTGCTTAGTGCCAGGATTTGTGTGCGCTTGCATTGGTCACGGCATTCTCTCTCCGAACGTGATTGCGCTCGGGGTGCAGTCCAATCTTTCCAGCCTTCCCACCAGTCCAATGCCGCTGTCCCCCGAGGAAGAGGAGGAAGAGGAGGGAGAGGAGGAAGAAGAGGAGGAGGAGAGCAGCAGTGGCGAGGAGAGCGCAGCAGAAAGCGAGATATCGTGCTCATTGGGCAAGACGGACCTCTTCCCAAAACAACAGCCACGAGAGTGTGATCTGGAGAGTCACCACTACTTTTCGGGCTGCTTTGCTGCCACGTTGGCAGGCTCCTCGATCATGCAGGGGTATTACTTCCTGCTGGCGGACGTGAATGCATCCGTGAATGCGGCGTCAGCCACTGTTGACATGCAGCGCGGGTTCTTCTGCATGCTCTTCATGAGCTCAATCTTGATGGCGGCGCTGGTCTACTTCTGCTTTCAGTCCTGGAACCACCACCCCCACGGTAACCACGACAGCGAGTCATTTCGGCGGATGCGCTCCACGGAACAAGATCTTGAGCTCAAGCTTGCTCGGCTGGAGGGACAGGCCACGCTATCGGCCGATGCCCGCTCACCATGGCGTTGGGGGAACCTCTTTCACTTGTGTAACCGTGTTCTCGTGGGCTACGCCCTGCTGGCGTTTGTCTTGATGGTACTGGTTGGCGTCGGATGCACACTGGTGGCGATACTGTTCATGTCGCGGCCGTCGTTCTCGTTCCGTTTGATGGCGTTTCTACTCATCATGTTTGGCTGGCTGTTCACGATGGTTGCAAGCTCGCGTCAGTTGAACCCGAAGAAGAAGAAGCTCCTTCGCGAGTGGCGGCGTCTGGGCATGCGCTCTCGCCAGCTCTACTTGGGGATTCTTGCAGTCGCGTTCATCTGTGCGTCGGCGTGCGCGGCGTTCCTGCGTGCGCAGCTCTACACAACCATGGTGGTGCAGGCGTGCCAGACGCGACTGCTGATTCCTGGCACCACCAACACGCGTGTCGATCCGGACTTGCTGGGTGCCATTGTGGGGGCAGCTTCGCTACTGTTCCTTGCTCTCTCGCGAGTTGCACGCAAGCTCCCGCTTGCCAATGAAGCCAGCAGCTCCGGATCAGCGATGACGACGAAGGCGGTTATCTCGACGCCGGCTACGCCCAGAACGCCTACGCTCAAGTCGTCGACGTGGCCACTGTCGTTGCAAGCGCTGCCGCACATCGCGTCCTATCCGCCGTCCACGCGTATGTCCGTCGCGATGCTGCTCTGTCTCATAGGGGTCTTCCTGTCCAGCGTCGTGGAGCTCTACCGGCGGAAGTCAATCGTGACCCCGACTGTGCCGCCGCGCAGCTGTGGAAACCTGCACTCCGACTTCGCGTTCCTCTGGTCGACCCCGCACCTCGTGCTGCTGGGCGCCTCCGACGCGCTCTTCCGTGTGGGTCTGCAAGAGGAGTTCCATATACTCGCACGTCGTTGCTTGGCTCCAGCTGCGCTCTCATCGGAGACGTCGTGTTCGTCGCAGCGCTGGGCCGGAGTCGTGCAGAGTGTCGTCTCGCTGGCCGAAGCGTTGGGCTTCACAGCGGCGCTCGCGCTCGCGGCCACTCTGTCTCCATGGCTGTTCCGCCCAGCACCCACCGATATGGCGCTGCTCTTCCTGCTGCTCACGGCGGCGGTCGCGTTCATGTGTGCACTGCTCAAGCGAATTGCCGCGCGTGCACAAGCCCAGCAGCTACACTAACTCAACTTGATGGCACCCCACGATTACGTGTCGTATTTAAACAGCAACCCGAAGACGCGACGCAACGCAAGCAAGAAAATCACAAACATGTTTGTCGTTTACGCTGATCCTCCTGACTGACTCGTATATGCATGACATAGATGACGACATGGAGGAGATCGAGATCAGAGCCAGGGATACCAGGTGGGGTACATCTCTCGCTGGCGCTCCGGACTCGTGGCGATCTCCAGCAGCTCGCGCACGCTCTTTCCGCGCGCAGACTCGCCGCTCTCCTTCTTGAGCGACACGCCACGCACGCGCTCCAGTACGAGACTCACGTTCGCCTCGACGCGCTGCTGCACCTGCGACTCCACGCGTCGCTGAGTCAGCGCTAGCGCCGGCGATACTGGCCCGGAAGCGGCCGAAGGTGACGCCGAACGCCCCGCTGCTTGCGCTTGCGGGTCTGCCGAGGCCAGGCGCGTCTTGGACGCGTGCCACGAGAGCAGGTCGTCGCGGAAGAAGAGGCACAGCTGGTTGCTCAGGATGTCCTCCTCGCTCATCAGCGCTTCCGCCGCAGCCGCCATGCCCACGCTGAAGGGGCCCTGCACGCCGGGACGCGTCATGAAGCTGTGCAGATTGCGCGTCAGCCGGAAGGGCATGGTCGTGGCCGCCTCCAGGATGCCACTGCTCGCGTACCCGGGACGCAGCTCCGTGCTCACCACGCGACCCGTGCGTCTTGAGAACAGCACGCGGTGCGGCGCACGATCTCCGACGAAAAGCGCATACGAGAGGAAGCTCGACAGCGCCAAGTGCTTGGTGAACTCGCTGCGGAACTGGAAGTACGCGTCGCTGTGCGCTGAGATGCCGTGCACATACTTGGCCAGCAGCGTCTCGGGCACGTGGCCGCTGCAGATCTCGCGGAAGGCGACTGCCTTGGCCTGCGCCACGCGCTCGTCCTCCTGCTGACTCGAGTCGTTCCCGGCCCCTGCCGCGGCGTACGCCTCGCTGATTCGCTCCCGGTAGAGCTCCACAGGCAGATCCGGGTCTTTATCCTCCGCTTGGCAGTCCAATTCGTAGATCTCGCCGAGGGTGACGAAGTCGCGATTGTCTTCGAGCAGCCGCACACGCGGCGTGAGCGGCACGACCTTGGGCACATGGAAGACCGTGTTGCGCTTCTTGGTCTCTTTGTGGCGCAGCAGCAGCCTGTTCAGCAGCAAATACATCTGCATCATGCGCTCGTCCGTGCGCGTGATGTGCGTCATGGCGTACTGCACCAGGAAGTAGTAGGCGCGACCGTCACTGCCGCCCATGGCCACACGTCGCTGCGTGAAGCCGTTGCGCAGCAGCACGTCCACCGTGCTCTCGAAGTGCTGGATACGAGCATGCAAGTCCTTGATGGGCTCGCTGTCCGACACATACTGGCCAGGAACCTCCATGTTGGAGCTGCTGAGCTCCATGAGGTGGCGGCTGCACCGTTCCAGGTACAGTTTGCCGGCGTTGCGCTTCCCCACCTTCTTCACACGCAGCTGCAGCAGACTCTTCCAACGCTTCAGTCGGTTCATGATCTCGTACAGGGTCGTGGCTGCGCCGGCTTGTTGCTGTGCTTCGCCCCCAACCGGGGCGAAGTCGCGCTCGAAGGCCTCTTTGAACTCGTCCACAAAGGCCTTGTGCTTCTCGTTCTTCTGATGAGGCAGCAGCACGAACAGCTTGCGGCACACGCGCGCAAGAGCCGCACGCAGCATTTTGGGCACAGCCTCGGTCTTCGTGAGTCGCGGGAGCTGATAGCACTTGAGCAGCAGCGCATGCACCGCTGTCAGCAGCTCCTCTTCGGGCTCCGGTCGGAAGCGCGTGATCATCTCCTCCAGCATGCACTCCATCTCGAACGTCAACGAGTCGTGCGACCGCCGCAGGAAGTTCAGCAGATCCTCCGTGTACTGCACGGGACCCACTTCTGCCTTGGACGGGTGGCCGTCACTGCCGCCATTGTTGCGGACCTTCTCCCGCCAAGCCTCCAGCGTCAACACGACGCCCGGAGCCGCACCGAACGCGGCAGGCGTTGGACGAGGCGGGCCGACGAGCCCCGGCACCTCCTGAATCTGCGCGACCGGCATCGTGGACGGAACGCTGACGACATGACCCGACTTGGTCCGGTAGTACAGTCGTGACCGGGACGGAGACGTCGCGCTCGAAGAGGGCGAAGCACTCGACGAACCAGAACTCGACGCTGCGAGTTGCTGCTGCTGCTGACTGTTCGCGAGCGCCATGGCGTTGTCGCGGTTCTCGAGAAAGAAGGCGCGCATGGTGTAGTAAAGCGCCTGTGGGAACTTGGCCGATACTCCGCGCAGCAGGCCGCGGATCTGAGGCGCCTCCGGACGCCCAAGCGCCATGAGCAACTGCGGGATCCAGATGATCCAGATCCAGATGGGCAGCTGCTTGCCGTGGGTCTCGAAGGCCTGGATGAGCACGCCCCGTTGGTCGTCCATGTTGAGCAGCCAGAGCACACGCGCGATCATCAGTCGCGCCGAGTTGCAGCGGTGGTGGATGGCCTGCAGGTAGCACGCGATGGTCTGCGAGGCCAATGCGAGCTCCTTCCGCACCAGGAAGAGTCGGTAGCAGTAGTGGCCCCACGACAGCCAGCCTTTGCCGTAGCTATCGCAGATCTGCAGGCAGTGCGAGAACGTCTGGTTGGCCTCGGGCAGCGAGCCCTGCGCCTCCAAGAAGAGCGCCTTGAGACGGAACATCTCCGCCTTCTGCCGCAGACTGAAGTAGTCCAGATTGGTGGTGTTCAGGATGCTCAGCCCGCCCGAATACTCCGTCGCGCTCTCGTAGCAGATGCTCACTTGCTCGCGCAGCTTGGAGAAGGCGTCCTGCACGTCCATGGCCGGCACCGAGTAGAGCTTGGCCAGCGCGCCGAGACACACGTCAGGCAGCCGCTGCTTTCGCGCCGTGTGCGCCAGTTTGATGACCGACCAGGGGCTGTCGTGCATGCAAGCCAGCATCTGCGCGTCGCTCCAGGCGAATGTGCTCTTGACCACCTGGAACATGTGCGACCGCCACGTGAGGATGTCGTCCCAGAGCAGGATGGGCTCCCACTTGTTGGGCAGCCGCTCGCGCCACGTGTTGATGGACGGCTTGAGGTTCGGCAGCGCCGCGTGTTGCGCGCTCGCGGCCTTGATGTCCGCCATCATCTGGATCGACTCCTTCACCTCCACGAACTTGTGGAACAGGTGCATGAGCGGCAAGTGCGCACGCGACAGGATGCGGGGCAGGCCCTGCCATTGGTGCAGCGCCAGCTCTGCGGTCTGCGCCGCGAGGGCATCGATGGCACTGCGCTTGTCTGCGTCCAGAATCGAGATGTACAGCCTCTGCAGCCGCGTCTGCGGACAGCCGAGCTCCGCCGCGGACTGCATCGACGGCGACAGTAACAGCTGCTTGGCTGACGTCCAGTCCCCGCGCTTCCACGCGCAGTCCAAGAGCAGTTCTTGGTTCTGCGTCGCCTTGGCGAAGTCATTCATGAGCTGCCACTGGCACAGCTGCTTGGCGCAGCCCACCCAGCGCTCCTCCCACAGTCTCAGCTCGAACAGATTCACGTCTTCCACGCTCACGCGCCCGCTTTGCGCCTTGGACAGTGCGCGGAAGTACTCCTCCTGCGCCTCGTGGACGCAACCCAGCGCTTCGAGCGTCAGGGCCGTGCGCGTCTCCGGCTGCGCGACGTTCTCGAGACTCAAGCCGATGCGCATGTCGTCTTCGCTGAGCTGCTTGTAGATGGCGCTGAGCGCCTCAATCCAGCGCAGACGGCTCTCCACGCTCAGCTCCGACTTCTCCACCTGGAACTCGCACAGCCGCATCGCGCAGCTCCACACGTCGTAGGCCGAGGCCACGTGCAGCACAAGCTCGGGCGTCACCACCGGCGCGCTGGGACTCGTGGTCACAATGCCCTTCATTAACGTCTGTACAACATTCGTTCGACGCGGCGGCGCGGCTCCGAGCGGCACGTTCAGGTCGCGCTTGTTGAACTTGGACGCCAGGATTTTCAGCAGCTGCCCAGTCACTTGGGCCTGCTCGGACTGCGCCAGCAGCTGCCATACTGCGCTGAACAGGTTCACCCATAGCTCTTTGGCCAGCTCCAGGTCAATGTGAGCCAGGTCCCGCAGCGCCAATGTGAGTTCCGACGTCTTTACCCGACCGTACGTTGCCAAGAACTCAGCGTGAGCCGCGCTCTTCGATGGCGGCAACGAGGATGGCGTCGTAGCCGTCGATGATGGCGAAGCCGTCGCAATAAACACGGCTGGCGAGGCATCCAGAGAGATTGCCGCCATTAACGTCTCGATCGCGATGACCGGCCAGTATCGCGTGCCGCAGGCCTGCCAGTCCTGGCGCAGCACGAGTTGCAGTCGCGCCACAGGCCCGGAGCCCGCAGCCGTCGCGAAGAACAGGGTCAAGAATCTCTCGCGTGTCGCCGCATCCGGCGCGAGCAGGCCAGCCATGAAGTGCGTTGTCAGACTGTGGCTCTGCGGCGTCGGGCTCAGGTGCAGATGCGAGGCATGAGGTTTCGCGTCGCCCGGTGGAGGGTCGCAAAGCTTCAGGATGAGCTGGTAGTACTCTTCGTTCAGCGGCAGCGCCGAGATCTCGTTCAGTCGGTCGAACGTGGCCATCTTGCTCAGCAGCGTCATCTTGTCTTTGGTGGTGAGCACCTGGTGCCGCACGTCCGTGGCTGCCACCATCTTGGCCACGATCCTCGTGATCTGCAGTAGCAGAGGAATATTGTACGAGCTCTCGAGACAGTGCACCAGCAGATTTGTATACAGCCGTCGGTGCTCGCCCGTCGTAAACGAGCACTTCGCTAGCAGCGCATAACACGAGATCAGCAGCTCGACGGACGTTTTGCTGCTGCCTGCGCTCGTGAACGCACTGCGAGCCGGAGCGTTGCTGTTATTAGCGGCAGAAGTCGCGGCCGCCATCTTTTTCTTCATCGCACTGCCCAATTTCGCATGTCCGCCAGTAGCTGCGTCCTTTGCCGAGGCCTGATCACTTGCCCCGCCCTTCTTCTTGGTCGCTGGCTTCTCGCTCGTCGCTTCGCGTTTCTTCACAACGTGGCGTACCATGTTGTTCACCGACAGGTTGGAGCGCCCAGCCTGCATCTGATTCCATTCGTCCACGATCGCCAGAGACGGAGTGGCCATCACGCGGTTGCGCCCAAAGGAATCCACGATGGCTTGGCCGCTCTCGACACCGGTGGCCACGTTGCTGCCGCTCCCAGTATGTTTCCCATTGTTGGAGCCCGCGCCGCTTCCTCCCGTGGCCGCCGACTGGATCAGGTGCTCGCGCGTAAATCGCTGCGCAAGTTTCAGCAACGCAGGCGCGAAGTGATCGACAAACTCAGGCGCCACTTCGGCCAGTCCGCTCAGCAACTTCAGCGTAAACTCGCCTGGACTGCTAGTCGGGGACGCCACCACCCGCGGATGCTGCGAGAAGAGCAGGCGCATGCGCGCCGCTTCATGGTTGATCAGCGGGTTTAAGCCACTCGGAGCCTTTTGCCGCTTGCCTGCCGCCTGTCCGTGGTTGGAGCCGCCGCTTCCAGCAGTTGACACTGCCGATGCCGACGCTGACGTGGTGTTGTTGTTCCCCTGTGCCCCATGCTTGTCGGATTTTGAGCCGGATGCACTCTGGCTCGCAGTCTTCCCCTTCGCTTTGGAGCCGCCCGCAGGAGGTCCACTTGGCAGACTCACCCCGCTGGTTAGAGCTGCTAGGTCTTGCTGGAACATGGCTGCATTCACAAGTCGCTCGTTGATGATCTCGCGGAGCCACGGATAGAATTTACACATGACGAGCGGCTGCGGGGCGCGAGACGGAGGATACAACTGCACACACACAATACGCAATCCAAGACACAGTCAGCGTAGATCTCAGTACAACACGCATCGATCATGACAACAAACTGAGCACATACCTCTGTCATCCGCCGCAGGAACTTGGTGAGGCTGGCCTGGATTTCCTGGTTCTGGCGGTCAAAGCACGGCTCCAGTAGCTTCATAATGCGCGGCGCGTACTGGATGACGTACGGCATCGGGCGCGTGGACTTGGTGACCACTTCTGGAATGATCAGCGAGTTCAGGATCCCCAGCACGGCGTCCAGAATCGCCAGTGACGACAGGGGGGCACCCTTGGGAACCAAGAAGAACGGTGGCATCACTGTCGGAGTTGGCGGCGTCGGAAGCGGCACTTGCTGCGCTGCTCCCGCGGTTGCCGCAGTCACGCTCGCCTGGATCTGCTGCTGCTGCCGAATCACCGTCTCCGCTGTGACCGCGATAAGTTTGTCGAAGTACGAAAAGCGGATGGACGCCGAAGGCCACAGTCGTAGCGCTTTGTCAAATAGCTCGCCGCATGTCTTCGCCAGTCGACTCGTCTCCTGTTTGTCAGCGGAGGCCAACGCAAAGCGAAAGGCGAAGTTGATCACCAGGTCGACCATGGCGCCGCTCAGTTCGAAATCGTCCTCACTGTTGGACATCCGGATCGCCTCCGACGACGGCGAAGCTAAGGCTTGGCTGTGCTGTCCCGTGCCTGCGGTCGTCTCGATCTGGATTTTCAGCGGGGCAGTGGGACTCGCGTTCGGGTTGATGGCCGGTTGAACTGCCACAGCCACTGCATCCGAGGGTGCAGCAACATCCGGGGCCAAGACTTTCCGCTTTTTCGCCGCTTGGTCATTCGCGTCACCACTTACTGGACTGCGCTTCAACTCTCCGCTGGGGCTCGACACCACTGAGCGGGGGGTTCCAGACACCCCTTTCAGTACCAGCCTCTCTTGCCGCGTCTGCTCCCACGAGATCACCAAGTCCACAATATTCACCGCGAGTCGACGGTTGTCCGGTGTGCTGCTCGGCGGGATGGCCAGGCGATTCAGTGAGTTCACCATGAGCGGGACGAACTGGCCACGGAACGGGTAGAAGAGCGCTGGGTGCCGCACAATCAAGAACCAAATGTGCACCAGCTGGTCGAGCACGTGGCCCTCTTCATATGCGATTTTCTTGGTCCATTTGATGGCCTTGATGAACTCGTTAGACGGCAAACGGCTCGGTAGCGCCGGCAGCAGAATGTCGAAAGCTTTGCGCACGAGGAAGCGCGCGTCCATTTCGTACGTACGCAGAAGCGCCACATACACTTGCAGCACAATCTTGGGCGGCGTATCATACACTGAGATGAACCGGCACACGTTCACATAGGCCCAGAGTTTGGACGTCAAGTCTTGCGCCTTCAAGTGGTTCCACGCGAACTTGATCACCTCCTTGCGGTGGTCCGTCACATACTTGCTCATGTGCTGGATCAGCAACGTGCCGAGTTTGAGCAGCTCGATGCGCAAGCTCTGCATGGACTCGGGCGGGTAGTCCTTGCTTGCCAGGATCTCGCGCAGCATCCACATGACGGTGTCCAGGTCCATCACATCCACGTTGTTCACGTGTGGGTCTTCGAACGATACAGTCAAGACGGGCATGATCAACAGCTGGATCGCGTGCACCTTGAGCTCCTCCGAGGCGCCAGGCTCACGTAGCATCCGCAGGAAAAGGCGAATCAGGCTGCGCTTGTTCGTAGGACTGTACTTGATCGCGACCTCCTCGCGATAGAAAGTCTGCAGGAAGCTGAAGTCAAAGGGTGTGCGGTGCAGGAACACCGACACCATATCCAGCAACACCTGCACATCCTCGGGCTTGACGCGACTGTACGTGATCAGACACTTGATCAGCAGCTTCGACTCAAGATGGAACTTGATAGGCAAGCGGTCGTGAGCGATCAGCCGCTGAACGCGCGCCGCCGAGCGCCACAGCTTTCGCAAGCAGTCGATGACCACGGTCTGGGACGCCAACCACGTCGGATGGAGCTTGCTGATGGACCGAACGAGTCGCAGACCTTGATAATGCAGCTCCAGCGCTTCCTGCTGCGTTTTGGACGCGAACGGGCCGCCGCTGGTTGCCAAGGTACTGCTGTTGCTGCTACCGGCACCTACAGCCAGCGACGAGGCAAACCCGTGGTTCTGAGCTCGCGCAATCTTCGCTTGGGCTTGGGCATTCGCTCGATGGACATACGTCGCCTGCGCTTGCTTCGCTTTCTCCTGCGCCTGAATCGGTTTGAGTCCTTGTGCCTGCGCCGTAGCGAGCGCCTGGGCGTGAACCTTCTGCGCGTTCACTTGGATCTGAGCCTGCAATTGCTGCGCCTGTTGCTGCGAGACCAGCGAGCTCATCGCAGGGCTGGGCAACGGGTTTTGCAGCGTCGCGGACGAGATGTGGCTCTGCGCCTTGGCAATGTAGTCTTTGCTGGCGAACTGTGCCTTGGCCTGCGCCTGCACGAGCGAGAGTCCTTGGGCTTGCGCTGCAGCTAATGTCTGCGCATGCAATTTTTGCGCATTGGCTTGGATCTGCACTTGAGACTGCACCTTCAACGCCTGCTGCGCGTTCACCTGCGCCTGGGCTTTCACCACATACGCCGCTCGCGCTTGCACCCCACGTGCTTCGGCCACCGCTGTCGTCATCCCCTGCGCCTGAGCGCTGGCGACAGCCTGTGCCGCGGCTTTTTGCGCGTTTAGTTGGATCTGCGCCTGCATCTTGGAATCATCCAGCACTTCGCCGCTGCCTTTCAGGTCCCCGACGCCGGCCGCGTTCAGCTTGAGTGCCACTGCAAACGTGGCCTCGACCACGGATTCGGCACCGCCTTCGCCGATGATAACAGCGCGCAAAGGCGCAGCCTCGGGCAGCTTAATGAGCTGTTGGAACAGTGAGGAGTACTTGACTTCCACCAGGTGCTCGCGCTTCAGGAAATAGGCGACGGCCAGCGACGCGTAGCGATTTAAGAAGCGCGTCAGCGGGATCCGGTAGGGTGAGCTCATCTTCCCGTAGCTTCCATACCTCGGCAGCACGGCCTCCAGATCCACCACACAGTTGATCAGCGACTCCAAGAAGGCGTCATTCGGAGGCAGCAAGTGGAAGAGGTCGACAATGGCAGCCGCCACGGCAGGCTCGTCACCCCGCTTCCAAATGCCCGCCTTGATGATGCGATCCGGATCCCGCCACTGCTTCAGATGTTCCAGCAGCTTCTCTCCGAGCGTCACGTTGAAGCAGCTGCTGAGCAGCGTCAACAGGCGGGCTAGTCCCTCGAGCAACGGCATGTTCAGCTTGCGGTAGTCCGCCAGATTCAGCAGCACGGGTCGCAGACACTGCTGCAGGAGCTCCTTGGGCAAAAACACGTCCTTGTTCTGCTTGTTCAGCTGGATGACGTCCGTAAGCGCTTGCTGCGCGACCTGGACCAGCTCCGGCGGCTGCCCCGTCAAGTACCGGAAAAAAATGCCCACAAATCGGTTGCGATACTCCGGGTGCTGGTTCAAGTCATCGGGCGCCGCTAGGAACGCAGCGCGCAGTAACTTCGCGGCTGCGATGCGCAGCTCGCATGCCTGCGAGAGGCCAAACGGGTACTCTTGAGCCGAGACCCCCGAGCCTGGGATCCCCGATGTCGCGCCGCCGACAGCATTGGGACTGTCCGTGCCACCGACAGCGGTCCCATCGCGCGGCGAGTCCTCGGAGATCAGTCTCCAGACCTCCTGGAGGAATCCCATGAGCTCCTTCGTCAGCGGAAAAATTGGCGGCTCCAACGACAAGGCGTAGGCCATGGCGTCCACGTAACCCGTCCTCGCGTTGCTCGGCAGGATGCGGAGGTTGCACCCCGTGATCTGCTTGAGAATCAACTGGTGGTACGGATACAGAAGCGACGACGCACTTGTCTCCTGCAGCGACGCGATGGCGGCGATGCACTGCTTCGCGAACTGCCGCGCCGGCGTCTTCGGGTTCATGAACTCCACGACGAACATCTGGAGCACCTCCGTATCCTGGAAAGCGACGCAGGACAAGAAATCCTTCTTCTTCGCCTCGTCCCCGCCGTCTTTGTTGCTTCCAAGCTGGTTCGCGTACTCGGCGCGCGCTTGCCACGCTTTCTTCACGACCTGAAGCAGCGCCTCGCCCGTCGCGGAGCTCACAATTGCACTCACTTCTGGCGGGTGGTCCGATAGCACGAAGAACAGTGCCTTGATGATGCTGAGCTCATTCTCATGGCACCATTGCGGCTCCAGCAACTCCACCAAGAGCTGGAGGCCGATCGCACCGCCCAGTTTATGGCGCCAACTGCCCTTATCATAGCACGCATGTCCAAACACCTCGCATATGCTGTTGAACAGCCCACCACCGCGTACGACAGCCAGTTCAGGCGAGGCAAAGTTGGCGGTGGCCGTCTTCACGATGAACGTGAGCACCTGTTTGGCTCCGTCCACAGTCTGCACGTCCGCCGAGCTCAACGCGTTCAAGATCACTTGCAGAAAGGAGTAGAGATCGTTCGTGACGTCCGTCTCTTTCATCAGAGCAATGCCGTAGGCAGCTTGACGCAGCGTCTCGATCCGCTTGGTCGTCGCCAAGTGCCGGCCGGGCGATAGGCCTCGCGTGCCAGCGTACAGCGTCGACGCCTGCAACGACGAAAGCACGATGAAGTCGGGGTCGTCGCGCGTACAATTGTCCAGCGCCAGCAGCGTCAGGTGACCTGCAATGCCCTCAACCACCTTGGTCGCCTCGGCGCCAACGTCGACGTCCACCATGGTGTCGAAAAGCACCTGCAGCAGCTGCTTGCGCGTGGCGCGTCGCGCCTCCTGCAAGATGACCTCCTTCAGGGGTTGCGCCTTCTCCGCCTCGAGTTTCTCGGCGTCCCCACCCTCTTCATCCACTTCCATATCATCGTTCGTGTAATAGGCGACGTTGAGCGACACGACCGCTGCGCGAGATACAAACAGGAACGCGCAACGTTTGTGCTGCAAGATCGAGCCGTGGATTTTCTCCATCGTCTTGGCTTCCAGCTGGAGCGTCTTCTCGTCCTTCTCCAACAGGAACGAGGGCCCCGGAGGGCTCTCACCTTCCTCGAACTCGTCCACGTCCACGAGTCTTGAATCGATCTTGCTGACGCTGCCCCGCTCCACATTCGTTTTCCGCAGATACGCACGGAGCACCTTGGTGGCCTGACTCACTAGCACGTCCATGTTCATGGGGAACGCACCAGCCTGTCTTACTGCTGCGTCACCATCGTTACTGCCGCCGTTCCCTCCCCACTGGAATGTGAAGGTCAAACCTGTAAACGAGTGGTCGGCGTAGTCCAAGTTCAGCGGATCCATGAGGTACTGGCGATTGCGTCCTCCAATCTTGCCCAAAATTCGCATGGCGAGCTCTCCATACGGATACGGCGGAGGGATGAGGTGCGTGTTGAGCGCCTCGATGATCTCCGTGAGGAGCCGGTCCTGTGAAGTCATGATCGGATAGAGGAAGTCCGGATTCAGGTTGTCCACCCAGAACTCGAGCGTGCGCAACCCCAAGTACGCGAGTTCGCCACGCGACAAGATTGCGCGTACCACCGACTTCATCAGCGACGGGAGATACTGCAGCAACGAGCTCAGCCTTGCGGGGATCGTGAGACACAGCTCCAGAAGCACCTCTTGCATCGCTGGCTTGCTGATGTGCTTCTGAAGTCGCATGAGCGCCGACAGCACGCCCGGTAGCAACGGGAACACCTCTTTGTAGAACTTCTCATACTTGCCACCGGAGATCGACCGGAACAACGCACGCAGCAAGAGCAGGTAGTTGTCCGGGTGCTTCGTGAGCGTTGCCTCCTTCAGACACGACTCGATGATCGTGCGCAAGTGCGGGAACAGCGCCGATTCATTCGACTTGAACAGCGTGACCGAGCCAAATACAATCTTGAAGAGCCGCAGCACGATGGAGGCGCGATGTACCTGCGGCACCACGCGCATCTGCTCGAACTGCAGACTCTCGATGGCCATCACCTTGTCCACGCGCTTCGTGTCGGGCAAGTCTCCCTCCGCCTTGACACTCAGATCATCCATCTGAGTGATCAAGAATTTGAGCAGGATCTCCGCGAACCAGCAGCTCACATTCGAGTTGGCCAGGAAGTGCTGCGGGATCGTCAGGATCGCGTGATCCTGCAAGATGCACTCATACAGCAGCCGGATGTTGGAGATGAACAGGTCGCGGAAGTCAGCGGCCTCCAGCACGGTGAACGCACCGGCGAAGTGGTCCAGCATCTGCTTCTCCTCCGACAGCGTGTTCTCCGACAGTGTGTACAGAATGAAGCACTGCAGCCCGTTGCGCAGCACCTTGGCGATCAGCAGGCGCTCGTCGTCGGTCAATGGGTACAAATGAGGAGCTCCACTCCCGGCATCCGCGCTGCCTCCAGTCGACCGGCCGGAAGCCGCCCCCACCATATCCATCGAGTGCATATTCAGGCCGGTGTGCACCCCCTGCGAAGCCGACGCAATCATCATCCCACTGGCGTCCGCGTTGTTGGCATCCACCGTCGACAAGTCCTTGGCGTTCGGATTCCGGTAGTTGGCTGTGCACCAAATGACCGCGCGGATCCCCAGGATCATCGTACGGAGCAGCGACTTGATGTCGCGGATACTCGGTTCCTCCTCCGAGATGGCTTCCCCAGGCCGTTGCACGCGCATGTGAGGCAGCAGCAGCGCCTCCATCTTCTTCTCGTACGACGTCTTGGGAACCACATCCTTCGGCAGCAGACTGGACTGCTTGATCTTGTCCATGGCTCCTCCTTCCAGCAGGTCGCTGCGTTCCCCACTCGTCGTATTGCGCAGCGTCGTGGCCAGTGCCATTGGCAGATTGGTCAGCGTCGTGCCGAACTTGCCCGAGATGATGAGCAGGATGCGGGACAAGACGTTGCGACCCTTCCACGCCTCGGCGTCCTCGTTCTTGGCGCTGATGTCCACAAGGTTGAGCAGTAGCCGGATGCTTGTCGTCTGGATCGAGATGGGGAGCGTCGGATCGTGGATGCGCTTGCCGTAGAAGTCCACGATGGTGCTCACTTGCGTTAGCGTCAGCATGTCACGCACATGGTGGATCATATCCGCGAGCGTCGAGTACGCCAGCGGCCGGATCTGGTAGAAGCTGCAGCGGCCTTTGCCCACCAGCACGTCGTCGTCCATGAGCAGCTCCAGCTGCGAGTAGAACCCGCGCCGGAAGTCCGTGGAGATGATGTGTCTCGCGGCCACGAAGATGTCCTTGCGTAGCACGAAGGCGTCCTTGGGGCACGCGACCAGCAGCTTCACGGTGCTCTCGCAGATCGCGTCCTGGAACGGCCGCATGAGGTTCGCGCATCCGCGGAGCAGGTACGTCACGAAGGACAGCGTTTTGACTTGACAGTCCAGGAAGTCCAGGTACCGCGTCGGGTGCGTGGTGGGCGCGGTCTCAGGCGCCCGCAGCGCCAGCGCCGACATCATCAGCGGCACCAGCACCGGGATGTAGCTCTCAATGTAGTTCGGGTAGCACTGGAAGAGAAGCATGATGATGAGCGGCAGCTCCGAGATGGTCTTGAACGACTCCAGATTGCTGCAGATGGGCTCGTCGCTCACTTTGTCGCCTCCACCAGCAGCAGCGCCTGTTGTAGCGCCGCTTTCCGTCGTCGCCGTTGCTGCCGAAGCTGCTCCGGCGTCGGCTCCATCTCCATCTCCAACGGCACGCGGCGCCGTTGCCGTCTGAACTAATGCGGCCGTAGCACCGCTCGCCGAAATCGTTGACCCCGCGGCGTCATCTGCTGAAGTTGTACTGGTTGCTGTTGCGGTAGTTGACGGAGTAGGTGGCCTCGTCCCGCTCTTGTTTGCTGTGGGCGTCGTGGCTCCGGTGGCGGACGTCGACTTGTGGGTCTCTGGCGGGCCAGAGAACTGCTTCTTCATGGTCGCAGGCAGGTTCTTGTACATCTGCTGTACCAGCTCCAGGAACGGCTGCACCTCATTGCGCAGACCCGGGCGGTAGTTGCGGTGCAGGTCAAAGAGCGTCTTCAGTGCGATGAGCGCGTTCTCCTCGTTGTCTTTGAGCAGCACCTCCATCAGCAGTTGCAGCAGCTGCGTCACATACGGACGCAGCGCTTCGTTGCTCGGCAGGCGGTTCAGGATCTGCAGCAGCGTCTTGCGGCAGCGGTTGCGCGTCGTGGCGCGGGCCTGAGGCGGCAGTTTGGTATGCAGCAGGCCCTTCCAGACCGGGAAGAGAGCCTCCAGGATGCGGCCCAGCTGCGGCGTGTGCAGGATCTCCGCGCGCCGGTACAGGTCCACCAGCTCCTTGAGCACGGCGTCCGGGTCGCCGTCGCCCAGTTTCTGGCGCACCACATCCACGTTCATCTTGGTTGCGCGGCGGCTCGCGCTCTGCTT
This sequence comes from Nothophytophthora sp. Chile5, assembly GCA_001712635.2. Taxonomy (NCBI): domain Eukaryota; phylum Oomycota; class Peronosporomycetes; order Peronosporales; family Peronosporaceae; genus Nothophytophthora; species Nothophytophthora sp. Chile5. The sequence goes on from MBAC02004837.1 coordinate 27,844, forward strand.
GTTCCTTCCGCGCTTTTTGCCGATTAGTTGTCAAGAAAGCAGCCCTGCATTTTGTAAAGCTTTTATCCAGTGAAATTCGAGAAGCGACGGATTGTGTAGGTTTTAAACCAATCACGAAGCATATGACAAAGATTTGGAGCATGCGATTTTCCTGGAACTTGAAAACGCGGGCAAGACGCCTTGGTTGTCGTTGATTTGTCAAGTTCGAGACTTGGCTCGTCGCCGTTTAGTTATGGCGGTATGCCATTTTTCTTCTTATTATTTATGGAACTACTAAAATGGAACTACTAAAACCCTTCCATTACTTCATCTCATACGGGACGTAATGGAGCTGGCCACGCGCCATGGCGCCGCAAGTTGTGAACTGGTTCGTGGTCGACTCGTTGAAGGCCGCGTTCGGGTCGATGCCCGAGAACTCCTGCCAGGCCGCCATGGAGCGCTGCTGGCCCAGTGCGTAGGGCTCAGGCTGCTTCAGCGCCTCATTGTTGACCGACACCGGCAGCCCAAGCAGCTGGCGGATGCGGCGGTTGGACTGGGCAAGAACACGCTCCTGCTGCTGCTCTGCGTCGATGTCACTGTCGCTGGCACGAAGTGGCAGAGGCGGCTCGCGCCACGTGTACCGAGCGAACAGCACGTCTTCGTTGGGCGCGTAGAAGTCGTAGCCGCGGGTCCAGAAGCGCGTGGCTCGGGCATATTCGTGTCCGAGTGAGACCAGCGGCGTGTGTGGATCCGAGCGCACGTCTAAGAGTG
>MBAC02004838.1:0-11076 GCA_001712635.2 Nothophytophthora sp. Chile5
GTCCATACCACTGCATCGCATTATCGAAAACGCAAAATCCACGAAAAACGCGCTGAAAAAAGCGGAAAGTATTGAGTTGAATGAATTTTGTACCCGTTTACACATGGGGTCCTCCGTCAAACAATATAAGAGGCTGCTAACAGGTGCTGGAAGCTGAATAGTGAAATTCGGGACATACATTTTGGTCCCGAATATGACCTTGGGATGATGGTTGTCCGGGACACGACGGTTCCCTTGCAGTATACACGCAGTATTCTGATTGGTTACAGGAGCTGGATATGTTGCAGTTTTGGATCGGGGTGAATGCAAAGATGTGACGACATGGGTGTCACCAAGATATCTTTCTGCCTACTGCCCTTGTCTGATGTATACCATTTTGGGACATGGGTTCAGAGTCCCTCCCGCATTTGCTAGAGAAATCTACCATTGAGGAAGTATACACCATCAGCGCACAATCTACTATATCAAATACATTCACTCCTCGCCGTCGTCATCCCGGTCAATAATCAGTCGGAGGGTTATCGGTCGCTGCTCGCTCAACACTCATCGCCGCTGAAGTTCGGCGAGGCATTCCGGCATCCCCTGCGCTCAACGAAGAGCCCCAGCACCATGAGCTTTGCCACGTGGAGTCGGCGCTTCCGCAGCTCGTGCTGTCTCTCGGGCGGCGCCAGGAGCTTCGCCTCCTCCTCTACTCGCGCCATGACCGCGGCCAAACTGTCGTTGCAGCAGCTGCCGCTCGTGGACGTCTCGCCGCTCGTGAATGCTGACAAGCACGCCGTGGCTCCCGAGCAGAAGGCGCAGATCCTAGCAGACATGCGGACCGCGTGCCTCGAGACCGGCTTCTTCACGGTGCCCACCCAGGGCGTGCTGTCCAGCCAGCTGATCGAGGCGGCCTACACTCGGGCCGACGAGTTCCTGGCGCTGCCGGAAGCCGTGAAGCTCCAGTATCACTGCAAGCGCACGCCCAATGCGCGCGGCTGGACGCCCATGTTCGAGGAGCCGTCTGTACGTGCTTGGATTGCTGTTCTTGCCAGTAGAAAGCTGCTGATTGGGGTGATTTGCGGTCTGCTGCGGTTTGACGTGGGTGGTTTGTTGACGATCTGCAGTACCAGCCGGATGTGGTCTCCCACTTGGAAGGCTTCGACTTGGCGCGGGAGCTGCCGGCGACATTTATCCAAGAAGGATCAAGCCTCGGACCCAATATCTGGCCCACGGAGGTGCCACGCTTCCGGGAAGATGTGTACGCGCTATACGAAGAGACCACGAAGCTCTCGCACGTGCTCTTCCAGAGCTTCGCGGAGATGTTCGACCTGCCGCCCGAGACGTTCCTGGTACGAATCTCTTGTGTGTTCAACATGACTCGACACTGCGATTCTCACTGTACCAAACGTGGCTATTGCTGTGCCAAACAGCAACACGTGAGCGAGGAGGCCGAGGCATTCATGCGTCTGCTCACGTACCCGGAGACTCACGTCGCCGTGAAGAACTCGACGGTCGGCATCGCTTCCCACACGGACTTTGAGTGCTTCACCATCATCCACCAGAACGGTGAAGGGCTGCATCTGCTCAACCGCCAGGGCAACTGGATCGAGGCGCCGGTGTGCGACGACAGGTACGGGATGGAGGTGGCTGTCTGGCACTTGGATGCTGCAATTCTCACGTGCGCTCTCACGCTTGCAGGCTCTTCGTGATGGTGGGTGACATGCTCGAGCACTGGACGAATGGCGCGCTGGTTGCGACTGAGGTACACCTTCATGCTATAGTGGTTTGAGAAAGACCGAAGACTGATCTGCCAATCATTTCCTTGTGTGGCTCTGACCGATTGACTCGCAGCATCGCGTGTGCAACTCGGAGAAGAAGCGCCAGTCGATCGTGCGCTTCAACGGCGCCGACGGCGACACGGTCGTGGCTCCACTGCCAACGTTCGTGTCCGCCGAGAACCCGCTGCGGTATGCGAGCATGACGCAGCGTGAACACATCACGCACCAAATCGACCTGGCGGAACAGCTTCTGCAGCAAACCAAGGCGGCACAGGCCTCGTAACACAACAAAGGGCAGTCGGCAACGAAGATCAGCATCTGACCTGGTCACCGCGCTCTCATTTAACCTGTGTTGACCGTTGTTGCTGGGAACATTGCAGCTTTTGAGTCCGATTTCAGTTGCGCATGCCTCTCACCAGTGCCATTCAGCAGCTTCTAACTCACTTCCGCAGCGCCGCGAACTCCTGGAAGAGCTGTTTGGACTCAGCGTTGTTCATGAGATCGTCTCGCGAGGGTTTACGTCCATGCTGCGTCTCAAAATCCTCGCGCCACTGAGTCAGCGCCTGTTCCACCCGTGTCAGCTTCTCTGCGCGCGTCTCCCGCACAACCTCTACAGGCACAGCATCCAGCATGGGCTGGCAAAGGACGCTCATGATGTCCAGCTTCTCCACCGTCCCGTCGGTGCGCTTGGTCATCTGCACAGTCCAACAACAAGCTCTCAGATCAGCGCCCAACTCTCTCTCTCCAACCTTCAGGCAGGTTCCTCCCTCACCTTCACTAGCTTCTGCTCAGCTCCAGCGTAGCCCAGCGGGATCAGCAGCCCACCACCAGGCCTCAGGTAGTCCAGGAAGCTCTCCGCTTCGGCCTTGGTCTCCACCGCCACTCCCACGTGGATGCAGTCGTACTGGCCGGCAGCCGGCAGTCCAAGGTCCTTCTTGCCGACACTCGTACGGACCTCCGTCTGCTTCGCGGCGCCTTCTCCCCCAAGACTGCGTTGCAGATTCTCTTTCGAGAACGCGACCAGCTCCGGCACGATGTCGATGCCCGTGACGAAGCCCGTGGGTCCCACAAGGTGCGCCATGGCCGCCACTAGGATGCCGGAGCCGCAGCCGATGTCCACCGCCGTCATCCCCGGCTGCAAATGCGGCTCGAGCAGCCCCAGCACCTGCGCGTGCTGCTGCGGGGTGGAGATCGTAGCCACCGCACCGATCTTGAGCGGTCGGTTGGCGTATCGCTCCACCGAATCGCGGAACGCCGGGGCCACGAAGTCGCCGCGATCCACGCGACGCAGAGCCGCCTCCAGCCGCGAGCCAGCGGCCACCACGTTGGTCTTCACAAGGCTGTCCACCAGCGCCGCGTGCGACTCGCCGCCGATCTGGTGGCCGATGCTCGTGCTCACCAGCAGGTCCTCCGAGATGCCGCTCAGCACCGACAGCGCGCGGCGGCCAGGCGGCGTCAGCATCGGCCGAGAGCTGCGCAGCAACATCGCCATCTTCCTTTCGCGATTGGGAGCTGCTCGTTTTCAGCCTCAGATTCTGAGCCCATCTGACATCTGAATCTGAGGCCAATTATCCCATGACGGTAACCACAAGCAGAGCGCTTTGCATGGCGCTCCTTCCTCTTCCTCCGCTTGTGGCTCCTTCCTCTTCCTGGCTGCTGCAGTTGGCAAACCTGTTCACAGGGCGTTGGACGCTTTCATTGCATGCTTGTTACTTTTGATACTGCCAAGCTAATCCTCCAGCCTTCGCTATAAATGCCGCATGGAATCAGATCCTCTGCAGGTGTTGCGCTGTCTGTCAGTCATGACGCGTCGCTATCTGTTGCGAGTCCGTGGCTTATACGATGGGGACGGCCCAGGCGCCGTGGCTCTCGATATTGTACACGTTGACGCCCCGCTCGGCCAGGAAGAAGCCGCGGTCGCCCCAGTTCGTGCCGTCCGAGTTGCGCACGATCCAGTACTTGACGCCAGTCGAGGCCTCCGTGCCCCAGCCCACGAGACTCACTACGTGGGTCGTGCCCGGGTACTTGGTGGCGTCCCGAAGGATGTAGCCGCCCTTGTACTGGCGGTATTCGGGCGACAACGAGTACATGCTCACGACGATGGGGCCGCGGTGGTAGATCTCGTTCATGGCTTGCAGCTGGAACTCCTCCGAGCTCGTGAAGTTGAGTGTGCCATACTCGGAGATGCGGTACTTGACGGGATCTTCCAACACGAAGCACTCGCCTTTGAGGTTGCATGTGTGGCATTGTGTGGCAGCGCAATCGCCGCCGCCCATCCAAGACGGATGGGAAGCGATGTACGGGTTGCAAGTCAAGTCCACGATGCCGTTCTCGTGGATCCATTGATGCGCAAACCGCGGGTCTCCGCCATGACACGAGCCGAAGGAACGCATACCGCAGTCCAGCAGTACCTGCGGTGATAGCAACACCTCCGTGTCCAATCTGCCCGTCTTCTTGTACTTGGCGATGCGGATCCGGTCGGACAGCGCACTGACGGTGGCGAAGGCCCAGCAGGAGCCACACGCACGCGGCACCATCTGATTCATCACGCTGGTCGTCAAACTGATGCCTGTGCCGTTGTAGTCGCGCCAGTCCCAGTGCTCAGGGAGCTCCTCAAGAGAGCGGATCGACGGCAACAACGTCACCACGATCTCCGGGTCGACGCCGCCGAGCATCCAACCCGAGCCTTTGTTCGTCGGAGCAACAGGCGCATTCGTCTCTGCACTGCCGCCTCCGGGTGTCTCCGTCGAGGCGCAGGACGCCATCAAGTCCAACTGATCCTGCACCGCGTGCATTGAAACGCCACCGTGCGTGTAGTCTTCCACCGTCTTGGGGGCGAACAGCGCCGTGCTAATGACGCTGCCCAGTGCAATCCAGCCCACCACAGAGCCGATTGTACGCAGGCGGAACCGATCAGTGCGGAAAGCCTCCTGGGCACCGTGCATCATTGACATGGACGAAGAAGTCGCAAGCGAAACGCCGCTCGCCGTCTCCAATCCGCCGAAATCGCCCGGCCGCGGCTGCAATAGCGGCAGCTCCGCCTTGTCCGTGATTGCCATCGCTCGGCGGCTGTGTCTGGGCAACGGAAATGGCGAAATGGAGAAGAAGGCGGCGAGGAAGAAGCTCGAGAAGGCGCAATAGGGTGGTGACGCATCGAGGAGCTCATCAGGCACTCGTCGATTGAGATTTTCTTCGGGCTTTTCGCTGGGGATGGATACGCGATGCACCAATCAACGATTACGCTAGCAGAGTGCCGGCATGTGATTGGTCGAAAGGTGTGATGACAGATGGTAAATGGCTCCAAAAAAGAACCTTCATTCGCCAGCGTAACGGTTCTCGACTCCAACAGGCACCGCGAAGATCATCCTCACGATGGGGGAAAAGTTGGCACCGAGTCTTCCTCCTCCTTCAAGACGACACCCGTCGTGCCTGGCTGGATGAGTGTACAAGCCAACATCTCGTCCAGCAAGCATTTATCGGCCGAAACCTTCAGTCGGAGGCAGCAAAACGAAAACGCGTGGCCGCTCTCCGTGGCCACCTCCGGAGTCCATTCGCGACCGGAACAAGGGCTCGTATTGTCCAGCGAGGTCTGCAGCACAAGATCGCCGGATATGGCAGTCGACGCCGTCCAGCAGATCGAATTTGCAGTTAGTATGTGCGTCGATCTCCCCCTAGGTCGGCGACTGTGGCAAATGCTTCTCCAGCCATATCAGTCCAGAGTTCGCTGTCAGGTGCCGAAGAGCGCACTGACGTAAACCGCTCGATGCGATCGATAGATTTCCAACTGCCAGAGTGTTCGCAGTTGCTCTCTGAGTTGGCGACGGTGCAGTCGAGCTTCTCTGTCTACCGGTATGCGTCTGTGCTTTTGTGGCAGAGCAATTGAGAACGCGCCAATTCCAGAATGTGATTCCTTAGCGTATCAATCCCGTCGCCGAGAATGACGAGCCAACGAAGGCGATGGGGGCGTGAAGATTAGTGCGCCCCTCGCTCAGGTGAGTCGCGATCAAGCCCTCTGTTTCGTTTATGAGCAGCACAGCGATGGGGTCATTAACCAGGCTATGCACCCGCATACGCCACTATGGGCTCCAAGGCTCAGGATGTTTCCGAGCTGCTGAAATTGGGCAGACTAAACTACCTGGCGATCAAGCAGATACCGCCTTGATGGAGGGGTGAGTTGGTTTGCCACGAAGGAAAAGAGAGATCCAGCACTTGAGAAAGGAGGGCGATGTGATCTACCTGTCCCTAACTCCAACGCTTAGCCATCGTGGAGCCCGCCGGCGCCGTCAAGACGCGGTGCCACAGTCTCAATTCGTGGGGATCCCACGCATGCCCTCCATCGAGTCGACAAGAGAACAAGGACGATAGCACTGTTAAATCATCTGTGTGGCCAGCATTTATGAGCATGGTCCAGTGTGTAACACACCCAAGCTCAGTGGCGTTTGCTGGAATGGATCTCAGCAAAAATACTGAAGCAGTGAGATATCTGGCATTCAACCCGCATCAACTCATCATTGGGTCACGCTTACGCTTTCCGCCAGTTCAGCTGGAATGAGGTTTCTTGCCGAGCACGTAGAAAAACGGAACCCCTCGTTTGCTGGCCACACCCTGAATAGGCGTCCAGTCACGGCCGAAATGGGTCCCCGTGGTGCCCAGCGACGCCTGCAGCTCGAGACTCCACGGGATTTCGCTCAAAACGCCGTGCATTGGGTCGTCTTCGCCGTACGATGCTCGACGAGTGCCCATTTCGGCTGCTGTGGCCGCCATTTCCCCAGCCATGTCCGCCCAAAGTTCGCTTCCTGGAGCTGATAGAGTATCGACAGTTTTGAGAAGAGTCACGTTGCTAGGCCGGTCCAAGTACGGGAGCAAGCCTTCCATGACCCAGAACGTCGGTTTGCGCTTGTCGAAGTCGCAAGAGAGCAGTTTGCTACCCCAGTCGTCCACGGCGAGGTCTGCGACGATGTATTCGACCTTCTCGGCGATGGACGGCACGTGCAGTTCCTGCATGATCTTGCTCTTATGGTCGAGCAATTGAGCTCCTTGGTCGATTTCCAGCACGTGGCAGCCACGAAGCGACGCCAAGTGATAGGCGCGAGCGTCCATCCCAGCGCCGAGGATCACGATCTGGCGGATTTTCGGGTCGCGTTGGTTCAGTGCTTCATCTACATAGCGGTCGCGGACGGCAACGAAGTTGTGCAGCTCGTCTCGTTGTTCGGGGATTGCATTCACGATCCCCTCGAGCATCGGACGAACTTTGCGTGATAGCGGCTCGGCGAAGGGGTCGTTGATGATGCGGTCGACGCGAGCGGTCTCCAGCGAGCGCACGTACGCCATCATGAAGCCCATGGCCTCTGCAAAGTTGTTGTCGACCTGTTGGCCAGGCAGCGGCCCCTTTGCATGCTCGGGTGAGGCCGGGGAAGTCAACCATCGAGCATTACGCGGCAGACTTGGGCGGCGAAGTGGCTCGTGCCGAAAGGTCTGGAGCCCAGCCCACAGGAGATTTGAGCGCGGCCGAAGTGCGGGGGAGAGCATCGGGATAAGAGCTGCGTCGCGGCCAGGCGGATCGAGAAGTGCGCGGGCAAGGGGCTGCGGTGGCTTGCTCGCTCCCCCCGATGAATCACCACGGCAGACGACAAATTTCAGGTCTGAACCAGTGGCACTAATACTCATCCACCGCGCATGACTCTTCCACACTGGCGTGGGTCGTTGGCTTGAGTCAAGACTGTACTGTAGTCATCTGGCCTCCGATGGAGAAAGTGGGTTTTTCAATGGGAAGACAAGTGTGCTGTGGGTCTTTCATCTAAAGTTGCATGAAGGAGCATTGTCAAGGACGCTCTTGTCATTCAAACGAGGGAGTCCAATCCACCAGACACCTGCCCGACATCTACAGCTCCACCTCCAGGCCGGGGACCATCTTCTGCTCCACCGCCACGTCCGGGATGGGCTTCTTGCCTCCGATGTAGAAGAACGGGATGATCTTCTCGCTCTTCGCGGCCACTAGAGGCGTCCAGTCGCGACCGAAATGAGTGCCTGGGCTTCCCATATCCGCCTGCAGTTCGAGATCCCAGGGGATTTCGCTGAAAACGCCGCGCAGGGGGTCGTCCTCGCCGTATTTCACGCTGCGATCGCCCCACTCATCGGCGCTCAGAAGCATTTGACCAGCCATATCCGCCCAGAGTTCACTACCAGGCCAGGAGAGGTAGTCGATGGCTTTCAGTAGCTCCTCGTTACTGAGGCGATCCATATACGGGAGCAACCCTTCCATGGCCCAGAACGTCGGCAGAGTAGGATCAAAGCCTCTCGCTAGTAGATTCCCCTCCAGCCCAGCCTCAGCCAGGTTGGCCACGATGCAGTCCACTTGTTTGGCCAACATTGGGGCGTGTAACTCCGTCATCACGTCGCTCTTATGGTCGAACATTGCCGCTCCTTGGTCGATTTCCAGCACGTGGCAGTCCCGAAGCACCTCCAACCGGTAGGCACGAGCGTCCAGCCCAGCTCCAAGCAGCACGATCTGGCGAATTTCCGGGTTCCGGTGACTCAGCGCCTCGTCCAGATAGCGGGTGCGAATGGCAATCATGTCTTCGGGATGGCGGTGGTACTGCCCCGAGACCGTGTTCACGAACTGCTGGATCTGCAAGCGGTCTTTGCGAGTCAACGGCTCGGCGAACGGGTCGTAGATGATGTGGTCGGTACGAGCGCTCTCGACTGCGCGCAGGTAGGTCGTCACGAAGCCCATGGACTGCGCGAACGCATCGTCCACCACACGATTGTTGCGCTGGAGTGGCGAAGACAGCGAGGCAGCGACCACGGGGGATTCCATCTTCACGCAGTCTCTTGCTCGTTGTATGGCACGGGAGCTTGGGGCGTTGGTCGGTCGATGGGGAATTGAGAAGTGGAGAGCAGCGAAGAATGAGGGCAACTAGCGTTTTTTGTTGGCTGGGCGATTTCCCGTTCAATGCAGGGAAACAAGGTGCGAAAACGTCTGAGAAAGGAGGAAACAGAATGACTGGGAGTGCACGGTAACGGGTCCGTGGACAAAGTCTCATCGGCGGATGGCACGGCGGTCTCGCTTGTTGCTGACGGGTAAGAGAAGCCAAGACGTTACGCTGGAGAAATTGCTGGTATGATGTCCATGGGTGCTTTATACACGGCATTTGCAGCAGAATTGTGCAAGCTCATTCAAGTCAACAAGAAATGCCATCAAAACCGACGGATACGAAAGGGCAAAACAAGCGAAGATGCCACTTTCGCGGGAGATGTGTCCCCGATCACCACTCCAGTCCGGGACACAGCTCCTTCTCGAACACTTCAGCTGGGACGGGCTTCTTGCCGACAATGAGCGAGTGTGACACGCCCTCCTCGCCGTCCACAGCAAGCAGCGGGGTCCATTCGCGCCCGAAATGCGTCCCTGCGTTGGTCAGCGAGGCCTGCAGCTCCAGACACCACGGGATTTCGCGCAAAACGCCATGCAGCGGGTCGTCCTCGCCGTATTTCACCTCGAGGTCCCCCAGCACGGCAGTTTGAACAGCCTTTTGGCCCATCATATCCACCCAGAGCTCGCTGCCAGGCGCCGACATGGCGTCGATGATTTGCAGGAGCTGCACGTTGCTAGGACCATCCAAGTACGGGAGAATCCCCTCAATGGCCCAAAACGTCGGGGTGCCTGCGTCAAACCCGCAAGCACGCAGTTTGCCGTCCCAGTCGGCCGCGACGAGCTTGGCGACGATAGAATCCACCTTTTTCGCGATCAACGGCGCTCCTAACGCCTTCATCACCGCGTTTTTGTGGGCAAAAAGCTGAGTCACTTGGTCAATTTCCACCACATGACAACCACGGAGGGACTCCAAGCGATAAGCTCGAGCGTCCAATCCGGCACCGAAGATCACGACTTGAGTGATGCTTCGGTTGCGGCGTTGGAGCGCTTCATCCAGGTATCTAGTGCGAATGGCGACCATATTCGCCACCTGGAGGTGATTCTTGGACGCCACTCCCACTAGCGTCGCGAGACGGAGGCTGGCCTTCCGAGATAGCGACTCGGCGAAGGGATCGTTGAAGAGACGGTCGGCGTGGGCGCTCTCAAGCGCACGCAGATGCGCGGTTGCAAAGCCCCTGAGCTGCGCTTGGTCTTCTTCCTTATTCACGAACTCGCTGCTGCTTTCACATGACGAAGCAGTCGTCGAGACACTCTGCAACATTCCGGTTGACTGGCTGGTTCCAAGTCCGCGTGGGTCGATTGGGAAATGGCGAGGTGTTAGGGAGAGTTCGTGTTGAAGCGAGAGAAGCACGTGTGGGAAGGGGGGCACCGGCGCAGTTGGAGCGACTCCACTCCGAGCTTGAAGATACGCCTTGCTCCCACGAACGCAGTTGATCACGAACGAAGGTCAATTTTTGGCATGGCCCCCACAGTTGGGCCAGTTGAGTTGGCTGCGTCAATTGGGAGGCGGCGAAGAAGAAGAACAAAAACATCGTTGAGACGTTTGTAGAGGAGGAGGTCCCAACCTTCTTCCTCTTTCGCGGCACAAGCGTCAACACTTGAGAACCAAACCACACGAGCGAACGAATGATGAGCGACGAGAGCTTCACTACGATCTACCCGCACCTCGGCAATCTGCACGAGACCTGCAAGCGTGAAGGACTGGTTCTGCCTGAGGTCAGTGGGGAAAGACGCCGCTCTGCTGGCGTCAGCTGTCCAATCTTGACATATACGCGCTTATGTAGAATGCCTATGACGCCTCGGCTGCGATCTCTACGGCGTTATCCACCTCTGATGGCGACGAACAGGTCATGAAGCATTGTCATGCATCTTACGCTCCAGGTCACTCACTGCCTGTGGGACCTCAACCCGAATCGTGCATTGTTGGACAGGGAGCCTTGAGGGACCTGACCACCAAGTTTGGCCGCGGCGTCAACAAGCGAGGGCGGCCAGTAGCATCGGGCAAGAACAACATCGCCAAAGAGAAAGATGACAAGTCTGTAGTCAACCAGCCAGTCGAAGATGGCGGTCAAGAGCGTGGCTCAGCCAAAGCGGCCGCCAACAAGGAGGATAATGGCTTGGAAGATGAAGAGGAGCCTGCCGATATCGAGGAGGACGAGGTCGACGAAGACGAAGACGAAGTAGAGTCTTTTGCTAGCGAAGAGAAGAGCTCAGAGTCTGCGGTCATACCTCCCCACAAACGCACGCGTTTGGTGGAAGAGGTCCGAGAGAAGCCAGCGGCCAACGCTGCCAACCAGAAGATCGTGGACGCTTTCACAAACTACGGGGAGCAGCAGCTCGACCGCGGCCACACGGGCAAGGGAGTCTCCCATCTGCGGGCTGCGC
>MBAC02004843.1:0-13595 GCA_001712635.2 Nothophytophthora sp. Chile5
TTGGAACTGCTCAAGAGCGAGGTGCTAGGTCTAGGACGCATGGAACCGTTCAGGAGATGAGAAAGCAAGAAAACGTGGGGATGAGAAAGTCTCCACCTGGGTTGGACCTGGATATTGGCAGAGGGCGACTTGTTCACCGCCCTCCGTGCTATCACCGATATTATTCAATTCACCCGCAGTGGATTGATATTGCGCCACGGAGATGGGTCAGGCCTGTTCCAACGATAAACGTGGCGTGGTTTCTGCACAGAGCTGAAGCAACATCAGGCCCTCGTGGCGAACAGACATCGGCGAAACGATCGTTGCTCTTGGTGTGGCTGGTCATGGGGTGACTCCTATGCTGATGCAGCTGAGAAGTTGCGCACAGTTTGTGACGCCGCACAAGATCTCGCGACGCCTGGTAATTCCTATCGGACGGAAGATGGAGACAATCGATCTGAGGCACTTCTGTCCCGTCAAAGAGTGGTTCACGGCCGGTGTGTTGTGGAGTCTCTCGCCCACGAATTATTCTTGAGACGAGACGTACCGCAGTGCAACGAGCGAGTTGTTCGAATACAAGCTTCTGCTCGTTCACCTTGGAGGCGGATGACACGAAGGACAACAATGCGTACGTTCGTGTGAGACGTTGATATCAATGGATCTCGTTAAAACTAGTGATCAAGGAAACTCTGATTACCGAAAGTCATGTTGGCATAGCATTGATGGGTTGATATGGATATTGTATCGCTGTTGGACGCTGAGGGGAAAGCTACGTCTCTTCCCAGTGCTCCGCAATGAGATCAATTGTCGGAGCCCATTAGACTGCAAGAAGTAATGGTGTACGTCCAAGAGAGCATGATACTGCCGACTCGAGGTGCCAGGGACTACCAACGCGCAGTCCTGCTATATCTACTGGTGGAAGGTTTGATGAGTGATCCGTTCCTGCTCGTCACTCGAAAAGGGCTCTTGGGACGCGTGGAATGCATCTCATTGGGCTACAATATGTCTGGAGTGCTCTCAATCCTCTTTGAAATGCTCGAAACGATGCACTGGCTGAAGGAGAACACGCGGTGTCTAATCAAATGACTCTCGTTCAACTACGAGACGGTTTTGATTGGCGAGTTCATCTGTGCCGGCGCAATACAGCAATATCTCACGTCGCTGAATCGGTCAAGGCTCAAATACACCAGACAGGAGGCGGAGGCGGCGTCGTACTGCGTCGTGCGTTTGGTGGGCCTTGGTGTTATCGTTCATGACTGTGTGCTTGCCATCTTTTCGATTTGGGCACCTGCTTTGTGCGGTGGAGACATCGGTTGCTTAGCCGTATTAATAGCGCCATGTTGCACTGACACAACACAACACTTGGGGTGCGCTGCAAACTGCTAACGCTTGGCGATTACGTCTGGGAAGGCGGGAAACTTTACTATAAGATCAACACGTTGAAAGCGTTCGGGATTCCGAAAGTCACGGAGGCTGATGGTGAAGAGTTCCTTGCATTTTGTAACCTGAATTGGATTGCGATCTCGAGACGCGATCTACTTGTGGTTGGAGTTACTTGTGGTTGAAGTCGTCTCGGATCAATGCGTGGCGCCTTGTGGGGAACGAGCGTGTATTGGTGTTGTGAGTCTGTTTGGACGAATGCTGGGTAGGGGCATTGGCGATCCTGGCAACTATTGACGGTTTGCAGGTAGAGTGCGGACAAACGCTTGCTGCTTTATATGTGTCACGGTGCGCTAGAGCTCACTACCAGTGTCAGTGTTGCCTGTTTTTTTGCCGCCTGGACAGATGAGCAACATCTATAAGGCTATCAGCAAGGTGAAGGTTGCGTGGTCTAGCGCTATCCTGGAGCGGTCAAGTCGATGCATCGGGGTGGCCATGGCCCAGGTCGCACCTGTTCACCGTTGCGCTCGATGCCACATGAACAAAACGAGGAGCTTTGGTAGATATAGTGACTGGAGTTTGTATTTATAGACAAGGGACCTTGGTTGGACCGATGAAACAGCCAACGCCCGGGTAGAACGACGATGTCGGTTCCGCAGAAGCCGCGTGCCGTTGGTCGTGGAAGCATTGCAAGCTGATACTGCTGGACTTGATCGAGATCCCAAATGGTGAAGGTGAGCGTCGTCACCGATGCGACGGCGCCTGTCGAGAGGTTGGATCCCTCGACGACTCGACGTGGCGGCACACTACGATCAGCTAAGCATTTGCTACTCGTGGTGTGGATAAGCGTCGGGCTGGCTCCATTGCTGCTTCAGACGAGAAGTTTCGTGCGCTTCGTGACGCCCCACAAGATTTCGCGCAACTTGCTGCCTCCCATTGCTGGGGGTCAGGAGACGGCTGATCTACGAGAGCGTTGTCCCGTCGAAGGCCTGTTCATTGCCGGTGTGTGGTGGAACGTGTCGCCAACACATTACTTCCCGTCCCAGAATGACCGATTGTGCCATTTCGTCGTGCCGCAGTACAACATTCACGGCATCTACGTCGTGGGAAATGTGCGAGCCAAACCGTCCGCCTCGACCCCAGCAAGTTGTGCTGGAGAGAGCTTCCCGTTCCAGCACTACTTCTACCATGGCAGTATCGGGTACTACGCGTTCTACGAAGAGGCAGTAGGCACATACTGCGTCCATGACAAGACTGCCTACGTCTTTGTTAGAGGACTTGGAACGCTCGACAGCAATGGCGCGACATTGGCCAGCGATCGAGGCAGCACTGAGTACCGAATTTCGTACTGGTATGGCTTGGCTGGGGCCATCTGGGTGGGGTATCGAGCTCTGATGCTACGAAGAAGCTACGTTTCGTGCAAACGCTACGGTAAAAGTTGCGATTGTATGCGAGAAACGCTTCGGGTGAAAGACGCCATGGTTTACGCCCAGGAAAGTATGCGGCTTGCAGCACACGGCGCGAACAACTACCAACGTGCGGCCATCCTGTATCTGCTGGTGGAAGGCGTCATGAGTGATCTGTTCTTGTTGATCGCACAAGAAGGGGTGATTGGCCGATTGCAGTACATCTCACTGGGCTACAACCTGTCTGGGGTGCTCTCGATGCTGTTTGAGATGATCGAAACAATGCTTTGGATGGGCGAACGCACTCGGTGTCTCGTCAAACGGCTCTTGTTCAACTACGAAACTGTGTTAGTTGGTGAACTCGTGTGTGCCGGAGCAATGCAGCAGTACTTGACGTCTCTGAATCGCTCCGATTTTAAGCAATCCGCTCCTATCGCCCAGGCCGTGAGCCACTACGTATGGAGCTTGGTGGGGCATGGCGCCATCGTGCTCGGCTGCGTGCTG
Organism: Nothophytophthora sp. Chile5; assembly: GCA_001712635.2. Classification (NCBI taxonomy): domain Eukaryota; phylum Oomycota; class Peronosporomycetes; order Peronosporales; family Peronosporaceae; genus Nothophytophthora; species Nothophytophthora sp. Chile5. The sequence continues at coordinate 3,270 of MBAC02004843.1, forward strand.
GTCCTCGTTTCATCGCGAGCTTTGGGGGCGATTGGGTTCACACGGTGGACGTTTGGCTCTTTCGCGGTCTTGGCAGCGCCATGTTGTGTTGACGAGACGCTAGGAGTGCGTACTAAGGAGGTGATGTTGGGTGGATACATCTGGGAAAACCGGAAGCTTTACTACAAGGTCAGTACACTGAAAGCTTTCGGGATTCTGAAGGCGGTGGAGGACGACGGACGGGAATATTTCGCTCTTCACAAACTGCATTGGATCGCCATTCCGCGACATGATCTGTTCCTGATTGGCTCTGTGTGGGGTCAGCGGGTGCGGCCATGCAACGAACGACGCTTCTCAGGCACTGTTAGCATGTTCGGCCATGCTCTGGGCGGGTTCTTTCCTCTCGCTTCAAGCCGGGGGCGGATTACTGTGTTCGCCAACAACCGAATTGCTAGTGGAACACCATCCTCCAGATGCGCTAGCGGTCCGTCCGCTCTTAATGTGGTGGCTTCACCTGGCCAGTGATAGAATAAAGTACTCGAAGCACACACGCGCGGGATCGCGACGCTGTAACAAACTGACCACCAGTTCGATGCGCTGCCATGCTCTCCGACGTGGCAAGTATAATAAGCACCGACGTTTCAGGGCGCTAACTGAAAACTGGTTTTGGGCTGCGATCACGTTTCTGCTGGCTCGTTTGGTTGACGAACCGACGCAACGCCAGCTTGGATTCTTGGAGGTCGACGTGGTGACCTGCCGCTTCAAGAATGAAAGTGGATTGTCTGGAGGAAGCGCCTGCCGAGCGACCGCAAGCGACAGCTACAACAAGAGCGGTTGGTGGCTCGCGGACCTCAAGAACTCACTTACTGCTCTTCGTGTGGGCGGTCCTGGGGCTGGCGCCGCTGCTGCTTCAGGTGCGAAGCTTTGTGCATTTCGTGACGCCGCACAAGATCTCGCTCCATCTGATTGCTCCAGTCGATGCGGAGAGGAACGCGACGGATCTACACGAGTCCTGTCCTGTCCAAGAAATGAACGTGGCTGGCGTATGGTGGAACATCTCGCCCACGCATTATTTCCAGGCTGAGAAGGGTCGACTCTGCCACTTCGTGATCCCGCAGTACAACGTCCACGGCATCTACTTCCTCAGCACGGAAAGGGTTTCGCCTTCGTCGAATACTCCGAAGAGCTGCGCTGAGGACAGTTTCTCGCTGGATTACTACTTCTACCACGGTAGTATCGGATACTACGCGTACTACGAAGAAGGAGCAGGCACCTACTGTTCCCAGGACAGCACCGGATACGTTGTCATGAGCGGTTTGGGGTCTTACGACAGCAACGGCGCATCACTCGCCGACGATCGATCGACCTCAGAGTACCGGCGGTCGTACTGGTACGGCTTCGTTGGGTCGATTTGGATTGCCTATCGCTGTTCGGTGATGCGGAGAAGCTACGTCTTATGTCAGCGTTATGGACGGAGATGCGACCGCACTTCTGAGCCAATTCGACTGAAAGACGCTGTGGTTTATGCCCAGGAAAGCATGCGACTATCCGCTCATGGAGCCACGAACTACCAGCGTGCAGCACTGCTTTATCTGCTGATCGAAGGTGTAATGAGTGAACTATTTATGCTGATCGCGACTGACGGGACCATGGGAAGAGTGCAGTACATTTCGCTGGGCTACAACTTGGCTGGAGTCATGGCGATGCTGTTCGAAATGCTGGAGGCAATGCATTGGACGAGCGAGAATGTTCGCTGTCTATTCAAGCGGCTTCTGTTCAACTATGAAACGGTTTTGCTTGGCGAGTTGATCTGTGCCAGTGTAATGCAGTATTACCTCACGGCTCTCAACCGATCGAGTCTCAAGAACACGAGGCCCAACGCCGAAGCCGCGTCTTATTACGTGTGGAGTTTAGTGGGACATGGTGCCATTGTAATGGGCTGTGTGCTGGTCCTAGTTTCCGTGCGGACTGTCGGGGCGCTTGGCTTCGTGCGGTGGAGATACGGCTCCTCTGCCGTGCTAACAGCATCCTGCAGTGTTGACATGGCTTTGGGAGTGCGTTGCAAGCTGATGATACTGGGCGGATACGTCTGGGAAAGCGGCGAGCTGTACTACGAGATCAGGACGTTGAGATCGCTTGGAATCATGAGAATGGCGGCGGAAGATGGCAGAGAATACATTGCACTCCAGAAGATGCGTTGGCTTGCCATCCCAAAAAACGATCTGGTCGTGATTGGCGTCGTCTCAAATCAACGCGTGGTGCCGTGCGAGGAGCGACCTTGCATAGGTGAAGTGGGTCTTATCGATCAAAGATTGGGTGGGAAAGTTGGAGGCGCTGGAAGCCAGCGACTATTAGCGGGCAACAAGGTGGCCAACGGACCGTCCTCGCTCGATCTGTCACGAGTACCGTGATCTCGAATCAAGTCAAAGTGCCGCACAGAAGCCTCAACGCTGATGAAGGCTCAAACCCAGCAAGGCGACACCGTCATTGAGTGTCATGAATGCTATCCCCCCCCCACTCGACTATCGCCATACTTCTTGTTCAAGTTGTTCAAGATCGCTCCCGGTGCTGATTCTCTTCGACCCGGGCGATTTGGTACTCTTTTGAGGGTTGGAAAGGCATTCGTGAGCTCGTGTTGCTCTCGCTTCAGTGGAACTGCTAGGAGCCCGCTCTCGCTTGGAAACTGCCGCTGTTTTTAGCCGGAAGTTCGTCGCCGCACCAACTGCTCCAATTGTGCGTTACAAATATCAAACGGCGCTTGATTTTTGCGAAACAAGACACTTCAAAGCAAACGTGCTGGTTCGTGCGTAGAAGATGGCGAAAGTACACACTCTGGTGGAAGTGGCTGCTGTCCACAGGCCGCCAGCGACAGCGGGGCCTCGAGGCGAGCAGACATCGGCGAAACGATGCCTGGTCCTGGTGTGGTTGATCATGGGGGTAGCCCCAATGTTGTTGCAGCTGAGAAGCTACACACAGTTTGTGACGCCGCACCGAACCTCGCCACGTTTGGTGGTTCCGGTTGATGCAACGATGGAAACAGTCGATCTGAGGCATTTCTGCCCTGTGAAAGCGTGGTTCACGGCTGGTGTGTGGTGGAATCTCTCGCCTACGCATTATTTCCGAGACGATAATGGGAGCATCTGCCATTTTGTAGTACCGCAGTACAATGTCCACGGCAATTACTACTTGACGAACCGGACAGTCTCGCCGTACGCCACGAGTCCAGCGAGTTGTGCCGAGGAGAGTTCGCCGTTCGAGTACTACATTTATCACGGCAGCATCGGGTACTGTTCGTTCTACTTGGAGGCGGAGGGCACGTACTGCGCGAAGGACAACAATGCCTACGTCCATGTGGAAGGTCTCGGGACGTTTGATATCAATGGATCACGTTTGGCTAGCGATCAAGGAAGCTCTGGCTACCGAAAATCCTATTGGTACTGCATTACAGGAGCGATTTGGATCCTGTTTCGCTGCTCAATCCTGAGGAGAAGTTTCGTCTCGTGCAAGCGCTTTGCACAGAGATGTGATAGCTTGTCGGAGCCTATTCAACTGGGACATGTGCTGGTGTACGTCCAGGAGAGTATGAGACTGTCGGCTCATGGCGCGAGGAACTACCATCGAGTGGCATTGGTGTATCTGCTGGTTGAAGGCCTGATGAGCGATCTGTTTCTGCTGATCACGCAAGAAGGGGTCGTGGGACGCGTGCAGTGCATTTCGCTGGGCTATAACCTGGCTGGGATCATGTCCATGTTGTTCGAAATGATCGAAGTGATGAACTGGATGAGGGAGAGCACCCGGTATGTGCTCAAGCGGCTCTTGTTCAACTACGAGACAGTTCTCGTTGGCGAACTCATCTGCGCGGGGGCAATGCAGTATTACGTGTCGTCGTTGAACCATTCGAGTCTCAAGGATACCAGACCGGAGGCAGAGGCGGTGTCGTACTACGTCATGAGTTTGGTGGGACATGCCGTCATCGTTCTCGGCTGTGTGCTTGTCATCGTTTCCGCCCGAGTACTTGGGGCCGTCAGCTACGTGCAGTGGAGATACGGCACCTTGGCCGTATTAACAGCGCCGTGCTGCGTTGATACTGTTTTGGGGGTGAGATGCAAGCTGACGAAGCTGGGAGGATACTCCTGGGACAACGGCAGACTTTACTACACGGTGGAGGCGCTGAAAGCGTTCGGCATCATGAAAATGGTGGAAGAGGATGGTCACGAGTTCTTGGCGCTTCACAAACTGTACTGGTTTGTCATTCCTAGTGACGATCTGTTCGTGATTGGGACGATCTGGGATCAGAGTGTGGTGTCGTGTGCTGAGCGACCCTGCTCGGGGGTTGCGAGTGTGTTCGGGCAGCGGTTGGGTGGGGAAGTTAGCGATGCTGAAAGCAATCGGAAAATAGATGGTAAGATGCGCATTGGTTGCCATGTTTTGGATGCCGACGGTCACTAATTCGCTGCTGTTGTATATCAGTGCTACCCCATTCGCAATTGCTAGCATGATTTCCGTCTTCGTGGCTGCAGTAACGATTAGTGTTGAGAACGCAGCGGTGTCCTGAAGAAAACTCTTACGAGGGTCGCTTAGGTCTTCACGTCGTCTAACAACAGGAGTGCGCCGTCTCTGGTCTACGAGCCGTGCCGTATGAGACGCGAGTTTGCTCGGGTGTTGTCAGCTTGTTCGATCGGGTATTGGGTGGAGGCATTCCCAAGCTTGCAATCATCGACGGACTTGATGGTAAGGAGCCGATCTGTAATGCGCCTAGATGTAATATGCACTAACTCGCTCCTCAATTTGTTTTCAGTTGTGCATCGCGTTCCCATTGCAGATCTCCACCTGGATGACCGTCTTAGGCACCTAGGGGAGTCGTCTTTTACTTATGGACGCGCTGTTTCGAACGCGCGCCGCTCCAATTAGCACAGAGCGGTCACCGCAGACGTTGAAGGGATAGCACCATTCGCACCAGATGAAGAAAAATAGCCGACAAATCCAAATTGCTGTCCCATTCACGCTTGAACATGAGCAGCAACGCCGCGATAATTGTCGACCTCGTTTTCGCCTTTGCACGGTCGAGACTCCGGTGAAGGCGAGTATCTGCTCTATTGAAGTTGCGTGAATGTCGTCACTCCCTGTCGACCTTCGGTTTCGGCCTGTGCTCTGACGTGAGTTGGCTATTGATAGGTCGTGTTGGCCGTTGAACCAACACAGCGCACGACTTCAAACGCCACGTGATCCGCCCCCGCAGATAACGCACTACGCATCTGATGGCGAAAGTGGGTTTCCTCGAGAGAACTTCGGTTCAAAGACCGCCAATGACCGCACGACCTCATGGCATACAGGTCTCGGGAAGACGCGTGCTGTTCCTGGTTTGGCTGGCCATGGGCATGGCCCCGATGCTCCTCCAGGTGAGGAGCTACCTGAAGTTCGCGTCGCCGCACAAGATTTCTCAAAACCTGGCTGTTCCTGCCGGTGGGGTGTTGGAGACGGCAGATCTCTGGCACTTCTGCCCTGTCGAAGCGTGGTTCACGGCCGGTGTGTGGTGGAATATCTCTCCTACGCACTATTTCCGAGCCAGGGATGGCTTTATCTGTCATTACGTGCTGCCACAGTACAATGTCCACGGCAATTACTACTTGGGGAATCGGACAGTAGCGCCATACGCCACCAGTCCGGCGAGCTGCGCCCAACAGAGTACCCCATTTGAACACTACTTCTACCATGGCAGTATCGGCTACTATTCCCTCTACGGGGAGGTGAAAGGCACGTATTGCATCGGAGATAAAACGGCGTACGTCCTCGTGGGAGCTCTCGGTACGTTCGACGTCAACGGACCTCCTCTAGCGAACGATCGAGGCGGCTCTGGCTACCGAAAATCCTATTGGTACTGCATTACAGGAGCGATTTGGATCCTGTTTCGATGCTCAATCTTGAGGAGAAGCTTCGTTTCGTGCAGTCGCTTGGCAAAACGATGCGACAACATGGGCACAGTCATTCGACTGGACCATGCCATGGTGTACGTCCAGGAGAGTATGAGACTGTCGGCTCATGGCGCGAGGAACTACCATCGAGTGGCATTGGTGTATCTGCTGGTTGAAGGCCTGATGAGCGATCTGTTTCTGCTGACCACGCAGGAAGGGATCATGGGACGCGTGCAGTGCATTTCGCTGGGCTATAACCTGGCTGGGATCATGTCCATGTTGTTCGAAATGATCGAAGTGATGAACTGGATGAGGGAGAGCACCCGGTATGTGCTCAAGCGGCTCTTGTTCAACTACGAGACAGTTCTCGTTGGCGAACTCATCTGCGCGGGGGCAATGCAGTATTACGTGTCGTCGTTGAACCATTCGAGTCTCAAGGATACCAGACCGGAGGCAGAGGCGGTGTCGTACTACGTCATGAGTTTGGTGGGACATGCCGTCATCGTTCTCGGCTGTGTGCTTGTCATCGTTTCCGCCCGAGTACTTGGGGCCGTCAGCTACGTGCAGTGGAGATACGGCACCTTGGCCGTATTAACAGCGCCGTGCTGCGTTGATACTGTTTTGGGGGTGAGATGCAAGCTGACGAAGCTGGGAGGATACTCCTGGGACAACGGCAGACTTTACTACACGGTGGAGGCGCTGAAAGCGTTCGGCATCATGAAAATGGTGGAAGAGGATGGTCACGAGTTCTTGGCGCTTCACAAACTGTACTGGTTTGTCATTCCTAGTGACGATCTGTTCGTGATTGGGACGATCTGGGATCAGAGTGTGGTGTCGTGTGCTGAGCGACCCTGCTCGGGGGTTGCGAGTGTGTTCGGGCAGCGGTTGGGAGGGGTGGCTGGAGTCAATCGACGGATTCAAGGTAAGATGGGTATTGCTTGCTGTTATTGAACGAAAGCAGACACTAACTCGCAGCTGTTGTATACTCCAGTGCTACGTCGAGGAATCTCCTCACGGTGATGGCGGCCAGAGGCCAGCCGGCCACTAATTGGCCCTGTAGTCTATTATGTTGGAGACGCTAAAATCCAATCCAGGAGAGAGAAACATCATCCGTGGGTCGTGCATGCAGGGTGAATTACGAGCTGGAATGATCGCAACCCTTAGGATGAGCGAAATCTTCGTACCTCACACAAAATCGAAGCCACACTCGCCATCCCTATGGCTTAAACCGCATCAGTCACTCGCAAAGCAGGTGCTTGTGCTATTCCTTGGGCGACGTCTCCATGTCCTCCACGAGGCGAGCGCCGTGCTTCTTCGTGAGTCGCTCCGTCAGCATCTCCTTGAAGTCGTTCATGATGGCGTTCTTGCGCTGCTGCTTCTCCTCAAAGTTGATGAGCGCCAGCGCGCGCTTCTCCTCGGCCGTGTACACCTGGTTCTCCTTGCGGATTCGGACGGCGTTCATGCGTTTGTGTCGACTCCCACTCATGACATAGCCCAGGTTCTCCAGATCCCCGATCTCCTCGCCGTTCCAGCCCACCTCACCACGACGAGGGATCCGCATGTTCTTCTGCACGAACTGCGCGATGGCGGCTCCTTCGCCCGGCAGGAGCGCCTTACCGTAGTTCAAAGACGCACTAGCCGCGTCTTCAGCTTCCGGCAAAGGTTGCGGCCCAATGTCCTCGTCGTCATCACCAACATTGAAGTAGCCGCGGCTACGATGTCAACGCTTTGGACTACTGAGGCGCCCCCTATTGTGTTTGCGGCTCTTGCGTGCGGCTCGACCGCAACCTCGACTTGGCGTTTGTCAAGCAACGCTGAAGTGTCGATGGATTGCATAGCTTATTGCAATAGTCCGCCAACGCTGCTCTCCACCTTCTACTGGCGTGATTTCTCCCGAACCCAATGAATCATCCTTGCTGAGGCAATGCCGACCTCACTTCAACTTGAAGTGAGGTCGGTTGAAGTCTTCAACAACGGACGAAACGTTTTGTTGTTGTTGGCCAAACACCAATACGGCGCTCATGTTCTATAGTGGCGGTTGAGTAACGACACAAGGAATGGTTGCAACCGACACCGGGTTAGATGTGCTGGGCCTTGCGTTCGAACACCCTGCCACAACACGTTCGTTTCAGTTTTCAGTGTGCGCTTGCTTACCACGCTTTAGTTTCATTGGGCGTGAGTCATCCATGATGCAGAGAGTGGCCTGTGGCGTGGGGAAGGCTGTGCAGGGGCTGCAAGTGGCATCTGAACGCGGTGGCGTGCAGCTGTCCGCGAGGCGAGTGCTTCTCCTCCTGTGGATGGGCATTGGATTGGGCCCGCTCTTCCTTCAAGCGAAAGGGTATTCGCGGTTCGTGACGTCTCACAAGATCTCGAAACATCTCGTGCCTCCAGTTGGCGGAACGCCGGAGACGACAGCCCTATCGCAGCTTTGCCCCGTCAAAGAATTGGTCATGGCTGGAGCGCGGTGGAATCTCTCACCTACGCACTATTTCCACGTTGAGAACGGTCTGCTCTGCCACTACGCAATTCCGCAGTACAATGTCCACGGCAGCTACTTCATCGGGGATTGGACAGCGACGCCAAGCGGCACAACCCCAAAGAATTGCGCCGATAAAAGTTACGCGTTTGAAAACTACTTCTATCACGGCAGCATCGGCTACTACTCGCTCTATGGAGAAGCGGCGGAGGGCACATACTGCGCTAAAGACCAATCGGCATACATCCTCATAGGAGGCCTCGGGACGTTCGACATTAATGGACCGCGTCTAGTTAGTGATCACGGCGGATCTGGCTACCGGAAGTCGTATTGGTACGGCATTGTTGGCTCGGTTTGGATCGCGTACCGCTGCTGGATCTTGAGGAGAAGTTACGTCTCGTGCGAGCACTTTGCAACGAGATGTGATCATGTGTGTGAACCCGTTCGTCTGTCAGATGCAATAGTGTTCGTCCAGGAGAGTATGCGATTGTCTCCCCATGGCGCGAGGAACTACCATCGCGCAGCATTGTTGTATCTGTTGGTGGAAGGCCTGATGAGTGACTTGTTCCTGCTGATCACACAAGAAGGGCTCTTGGGACGAGTGCAATGCATCTCACTAGGCTACAACTTGGCTGGGATCATGTCGATGGTGTTCGAGATGGTCGAAACCATGAACTGGATGGGAGAGAAGACGAGGTGTCTGGTCAAGCGGCTCTTGTTCAACTACGAGACGGCATTAGTCGGTGAGCTCATCTGTTCCGGCTTGATGCAGCAATACCTCACGTCGTTGAACCGCTCGAGCCTCAAGGATTCCAGTCGGGAGGCAGAGAAAGCGTCGTACTATGTGATGAGCTTGGTGGGGCATGGAGCCATCGCCTTAGGCTGCGTTCTGGTGATCACTTCAGCCCGAGTACTCGGTGCGATCGGTTTCGTACGATGGAAATACGGCTCTCTTGCGGTCTTGGCAGCACCGTGCTCTGTTGACGCCACCTTGGGAGTACGCTGCAAACAGATCCTGTTGGGTGGCTATGCCTGGAAAAACGGGGAGCTCTTCTACAAGGTGGAGACGTTGAAGAAGTTCGGGATTGTGAAAGTGGTGGAGGAGGACGGGGACGAGTTCCTCGCTCACAACAAGGTGGAGTGGGGCATCCCTCCGAGAGACGACCTGGTTGTGATTGGCGCCGTCGCTGATCTTCGTGCCGTGCCGTGTAAGACGCGAGTCTGCTCGGGTGTTGTCAGCATGTTCGATCGGGTGTTGGGTGGGGGTGCTGTCGAAGCTAGAAACAATCAGCAACATGTTGGTAAGTGGTGTTTTTACTACGAAGTACGTGTGTCTGCGTTGGGGTATTATAACACTAACTGGCCGATGTTTCTGTTTATCGCAGTGAACGTCCGTGCCAAATCTCACGGCGGCCACGATGCGGTCCAATAGCTGGTGCGTCTTCCCTACTGGAGCCTGCGCCGGTTGATGGCACACGTATTCATGTGGTTGGACGCAGTTGTCCAGCAGAAGCCGACGCACCCCCGAGATAAGAGTAACCACACCAGACGAAAGGTAGAAAGGGAAATGGATGAAATACCGCTGACTGATGATCGTGCTTCGTGCCTACCGAAATGACAGTGCAACCATTCTCACCCTGCAAAAAGCAGCTTAGTCCTTGGCCGACGTCTCCATGTCCTCCACGAGGCGAGAGCCGTGCTTCTTCGTGAGTCGCTCCGTCAGCATCTCCTTGAAGTCGTTCATGATGGCGTTCTCGCGCTGCTGCTTCTCCTCAAAGTTGATGAGCGCCAGCGCGCGCTTCTCCTCGGCCGTGTACACCTGGTTCTCCTTGCGGATTCGGACGGCGTTCATGCGTTTGTGTCGACTCCCACTCATGACATAGCCCAGGTTCTCCAGATCCCCGATCTCCTCGCCGTTCCAGCCCACCTCACCACGACGAGGGATCCGCATGTTCTTCT